>JAMKCH010007532.1:0-55060 GCA_023653785.1 Ophioderma brevispina | reverse complement strand
ATAGATGCAAAGGTTCATTTCAAAGCATGTTTACACATCACCTGTGCTTTTTAAAAGACCTACGGTTGGGGTTAATGAAGGTCATGCAGGGATCATTACAGGTCAGTTGCAGGGTTAGTACTAAGTTCTAAAACAAGGGGTCCAGTGGACCCCTTAACAACCTGGAATTGCACATTTTGAGGGTCCAATAGTTCAATCACTAACAATGCAATACTACAGCAGTCCAATCTGCCATGTGCCGACCTCACAGGAAGCTGAGCTTGCCGAAGTTGGATGTTATTTATTATTGCCTCCATGTTTGCAATCATCTTAAAGATATTTTTTGAAAAACTTTTAATGGCATATATTAGTATCATAACTAAATTAAATACACTTCACCTCATTCAGTCATCCTATCGTGATTTGATTCAGTGCTAACATGTATGGCCGAATGACCGCGATTTATACCAGGTTTCACATAGGGCTGTGATTTTGTACAAGTAAATCCGATGCACGATTAGAACATGCATCTGATCAAGCGACCGATTATCAAATTTACTGACATGCAGGCCTGTACGCAGGGGGGTGGGGGGGTGTGGTCGCACCCCCCCCCAAATTCCACAAAGGGGCAAAAAGTCCACTTTTTGCAGAATTGTTTTGATAAAAAGGTCCAAAATTTAGCGAAATTTTGACACAAAAGTCCACTTTTTGGTGATAAAGTGTTCAAAAAGTCCAAAAAAGGACCATTTTAGGGGGGTTAGGTCCATTTTACCAAAAAAGTCCACTTTTTCGAAAAAAAGTCCACTATTTCGAAAAAAAGTCCACTTTTTCGAAGTCCCGCACCCCCCCAAAATAAATCCTGCGTACGGCCCTGCTGACATGATGCACAAAATATCTGACGTTATTGTGCATTGCAGGAAAAAAAATGTTTTTTTATTTGGAGGAAAAAAATATAGAAACAGTGAATCAAGTCCAGAACATCAACGTAGAACCTAACATTAAAGCTGCACAAAAAGTAGCACATAACATTTGGTATGGTGCCGTGTCTGTCTACCTGTTTAGATTTTTAAAAATCTCCAATACTCTTTAGATACATACTGGCCACGGAAAAATATTGAAGAGTATTTTTTCCGCTCTATCGGTGTAAAGTTGAAAAAACTTTGAGACATAAACTGTTATTAACTTTATTACACCGTCGCTCTTCATTCAAAAGCATGCCGGTAAGCACATCTGTTTAGGGAATCCCCTGACATTGTCACGTTAAAATAATGTTCAACATGTAATGAATAATTAATCAAAGGCAGTTCTTATTTTAACCTTGTCTTTTGGGTACAATTTGACTAAAGTCCGAACGTTTTTTTTATAGGCTTTGTGAGAAAGACCCACAGCAACGAGATTACGAATGAATATACAATGTGCTCTGTGCCCCGGTCGATCGATGTAATCCGTTTGTACCGGCCAAGTACGAAAACAATTCAACATTCGATGCCTTTTTGAACAATCCAAAGTTTTGATTTTCCAAAGTCCAGAGTGTCATATTAAAAAGCACTTAAACATACGTAAAATTATGATATTTGAAAAATGATAACAGAAATTTCAATAGGCATTGGTAAATAACTGTCTTCAATACATGTGCGCGGAGTAATCTTGTTTTGGCCAATTGCGCAATTATTGGTATCCCTCTAGGGCTAATTGCATTCGTTGAGTAGACTCTTCCCACTGTCATTTTACGTGTTATACAGTCAGTAAGGTATTAATGAAATATACATGTGCGTAAGACCAACCTGACATCGCCGAGAGGACAATAGTGGCGGGGGATTTCCCCAAGAATGTGTCATCATGTTTACGAACTTTCACTTATGCGAAATAAGAAATGAAAACAGTAACTCCCGGGGGGGCCACTTGTATTCAAAGGTGGATATGATGCGTGAACATGCACTTCCAAAACGCACCCTAAACACATATTTCCACCGACTAAATATCATACCCTAAACAAGTATTTTGGTCTGATTTTGCTACACTAAAGAAGTATTTTTGTAAGTTTGCTACCTGAAACAAGTAATCAATGCATTGTGTCATTAATATACCCTTATTATCTTGCTTTGCTTTACAATATTTTTGATCTCTGCTTAATTTGAGTATTACACGTAGATCACAATTTCAGGTTTTAGTAAAAAACATACCCTTTTTTCCACATTTTGCTGTTTTTGACACCCTAATCAATGTACGCGCGTACATCGCCTGTTGGAAAAAAGATACCCTTTTTACGCATTTTCTTGTTCACGCATCATATCCACCTTTGAATACAAGTAGCCCCCCCGGGCAGTAACTGTAAATTTTTGGGATTTATGCAACATGAAAGTGGCAAATTCATCATGGAATTTTATCATTTGCTGAGTGTACTTGAAAAATGTCAATACTTGATGAAGTCGGGAGTAAATTTTCGGGGATTTTTTGCGCGTCCAGCTGGACACGTTAGCTCAATCAAAATGTAATTTTATGCGTCTGAAACGGCAAAATGAGCGTCCTGGACGCCAAAGCGCAACTTAGTGCGACCCCTGGTCAGTTGCTCTAACCCTCCATCTTGCTCCTGCCTAAGTTTTGAGATTCTACCAAGGCTAATTTTGCCTTTTTGCTCAAGCACAGATTTTTGTGTTGCCTGCCCTAAGGCAGGAAGACAAATAGGATCACTTTGTCACTGTAGTTGTGTTGTGTCTGTTTTTGTTGTTTGATGAATGTCTGTGTTGTGAAAAAGGGTTACATTTGCCTGTAATATCCGTATACTCTTTCATGGATTTAAACCAAAACTTGTGTCACATTGGCACAGGCATCCCCTTTTTGTTGATGCAGGTCAAAGGTCCATACTGCGGTCAAAGGTCACATACTGAGGTCAAAGGTCACATACTGAGGTCAAAAGGTCATGTGAGGTCAAGTTGTAAAATAGGCTAAAATGTAAAATTGACCTCATTTTGAAAAGTTGAAGTTCAATTGGAACCAAACTTGAGTCATAGGTGCAACCCATGTGATCCCTCTTTGGTTATGAGTCAAGGTCTCATACAAGTCAAAGGTCATGTGAGGTCAAGTTGTAAATAGGTCAAAAATGTAAAATTGACCTCATTTTGAAAAGTTGAAGTTCAATTGGAACCAAACTTGAGTCATAGGTGCAACATGTAGATCCTCATTTGTTGATGTATGTCAAAAGTCACATACCAAGGTCAAAGGTCATGTGAGGTCAAGTTGTAAAATAGGTCAAAAATGTAAAATTGACCTCATTTTGAAAAGTTGAAGTTCAATTGAACCAAACCTTTGTTTATGGAGTTTACTTGAAACCTACATTTGTGTATGAGTCAAGGTCACTATCAAGGTCAAAGGTGATTTAGGCCTATCATTCACAAACCGCGACGGCAGGCGACACAAGCGGGTCCGGGACCGATGTATTTTTTATTTTACCACAGTAAAGAGCAAATATTGGCAATTGACGATTGATTTCTGAATTTTTGTATTTTTTGCATGTCCTCTGTCACCTAATGCTCCTGGTTCAAAATGCTACTAGTGCCAAATCGATCAATGGTCCGTGTATAATGGGCAGTGGCTTAAGGGTGCATATATGATGGCCATGTGGATAAAGAGTGCTTGTACGGTAGCCATTTGGCTCAAGGTTATTTGTACGGTAGCCATTTTGATGAAGGTTGCTTGTATGGTAGTCATATGGATTAAGGGTACTTGTAGGTTGGTCATATGTATTAATGTGCGTGACAAGTGATCATGTCGATTAAGGGTACATATAGGGTATTTAGGTGGATTAAGGGTGTGTAGAGTGACTATATGGTATAAGGATGCGTTAAGATTGGTCATGTTGGTTAAGGGTGCATGTAGGGTGGCCATGTGGATAATGGATACATGTAGGTGTCTTGATGGATTAAGGGTATGTGTAAGTTGGTCATGTGGATTAAGGGTGCATGTATAGCAGCCATGTTGATTAAGGATATGTGCAGGTGTCCAGGTGGATTAAGGGTACATGTATGTTGGTCATATGGAATAAGGGTGTATGCATGATTTCCAGGTGGATTAAAGGTACGTATAGGCTGTTTGGTGGATTAAGGGTGCATGTATGGTGGCCTGGGGTATGTAGGTTAACAGTGTGGATTAAGAGTGTGTGTATAGTGGCCATGTCAATTAAGGGTGTGTGTATAATGCCCAGACAGACTAAGGGCATGTATAGGCTGCATGTTGTATTAAGGTTGTATGTGGCCATGTAGATTAAGGGTGATTTAAAGTGTGGGTCTCACAAAAAAAAGTATATTGAGGCCATATGCAACCACATGCTTTATGCAATCATATCCACATCCCTAAAAATCATTAAAAGTTTAGATTTTCAACCAAAATGAGAAATTTCATCAAGAATTGAACTAACCTAGGTTAAATATTTGAATGCTAGTAAATTTTTCACACACCAACAAAAAGCTTGGTTGGGATTATATAACTTTGTGCAATTGATCTAACTGGTTCAGTGATTTCCATTCATCCTCTAGCCCCACTCTGCTCAAATCAATGTATTGTGATATCATTGCCCTAGTGAATGGTAGCAGTGACATCATATTCCTTTGTGAAATTGCAAGTAAATTAACTGCAACAAAAATACAGAAGCTAGGTTTTGATTTTTAGTGCAAATTACAGAATATTCAAACTTCTAATGATTCTTTAGGTATGTGGATTTGATAGCATTTTAATATACTTTAAAGTATATGCTTGTATATGGCCTCAATATATTTTCTTGCGAGACCCAAACTTTAATATAGGATGAACATGTGGATTAAGGGTACGTTTAGGGTATCCAAGTGGATCAAGGGCATGTGTAAAGTGACCATATGGATTAAAAGCATGTGTTGGTTGGTCATCTGGTATATGCGCTGATCATTGGCCAGTGCATATACGAGGTGTGCAAAGATTGTTTATCAACCATAAAAGTGGGAACATGATGCAATCACAGTAATGTAATGTACTAAGATCTAAGGAAGGCAAGAATAGAAGGAGAAAGAGCTCACTTACCACTTCCTACAAAAAAGGGGAGTTGCCGCCCATTCATAAAAACCTGACCTAATCCATCAATCGATCAGGTAAATACCTTAATTGCTTTGCGCACACAAGCTCCGGGCAAGAAACAAAGCACTGCCCAACGGTATGTGTGCGAACCTGTAGGGCTTGTACTTTTATAATTCACTTTCAGTTAGTATAAATAGCCAATTGAATAGTGCTGCAGCTGTATGTGATGTCGTTCGCACCTTGATCACGCCAGGTGGCCAAGTAATAAGTTGTGTATGTAAACATTGATGGTACATTGACCTTGCAAGATGTGAATGCATTGTTATATAACAATCTCATTTAGGATTTGTTGTTTTGCCTATCTAATATCATGTCATATTGGAAATGTACTACCGGGTGTCTAAAAAAAAAGAAGAGAACCCTCAAATTGCCCTGTATTTCAAGCAAATTATTACTTATCTGAAAAGTGCATTTTGTTATGTGCATTTCGTTACTTACCCGGTAGTTAGATCAGTTCTTCTTCTTCTTGCGTATGAGGCAGCATAAATGTGTTGAATACTGTTGATTGGTTGGGTTTTGAGAGGTCTATTTCCACCAGTGGATGAAAGTTAGGGCACTCATCACTGTGTGGAGCGCACGCTTTAGAAAGCGTCGGGGAAATGAAATCTCAGACAATCATGAAAGGGTGGGGTTTTGATATTTTCCAGTAAAATGCGTTTTCTAGTAAAAAGCGTGTGAGAAAAATAAAAAGCGTGGGTTAGGAGACCTGCCAAATACTGAAAATTGTCTTAACAAATACTTTTTTGACCCAAAAAAATGATTAATTTTGACGAAATAATTCTTCTTTTTACTTAACTGTCGCCGCGACGCTTAATGAAAAATGTGCAAAAATCGCCTTGGTTTCCGGCCCCGTCTCAAGCTGAGATGATCTGTTTTCGGGACCAGTATAGTTGTAATATTTTTCTTTAACCCTTTTACTGAGAATAACATGAAGTGATTATGACGGTCACAGTCATCAATTGGTGTACTGGTAGACTAGTAGTTCGTTACAGTTTCAGAGATCTATAAATCACATTATGGTACATAAATCACACATTGTCTTGCAGTTTCAACTCAAAAGTTTCATAACACCTTGTATTTTCTTAATTGTATGTATGTAAGTCAGCATCGACATCAACGGCCCACCAATTTACTGATAGATCAGCTATTTCAGTGAGCAGATCGTTAACATTACATAGGCTAATGATAAAACAAACTACATGGAGTTATTTTGAAATAGTTTATTTTTTATTCCATCGCATTCAATCTTAACAAATTTCACCTCTGCATGTTAGTATAATGTTTTAAGAACCCATTTCGGTGTGTCTTTTTGAAGGATGGCGACGAAATATTAAAAAATATAGGTATTATTTGACCCAGGATATCTGGGATTATTTAACGGATTGGCGGTTTTAAACCTAATGAATTTGCTGTTACTGCGGATCATTTAGAGAGTCGCCAACTGCTTAACCCTGGCACTAAGAATAACTAGCACTCTATTTTGAATCGTCTACTGATAAAGAGGAAAACATATTCGCTACTAAAAATCTAACAAGTTTGCACTTTGGAAAGGTGAAAAGAGAGAAATTATTAGGGAAGTTGCACGTAAAATAATCACAGCGCCACTTCAGTGTATTAGAAAATTTTCCCATAGGGTTTGTATAGATGCGCAGAAGACGAGTTCTCGGTTACGACCGCCATTTTCTGTGCATTCTGCGCACGGCGATATGTTTCAGATTGAGGTCATTACATTTGCCGATTGGTTAAACTGCAGTTTATGGAAATTTATGGACGTTGATTTTTTTTTATTGGCTAATGTGGTACGGCGGCAGTTTATGAATGGAGAGTCCCATCATTTTAGTACGTTCACCCGGGGTGTCATAATTGCAAATATTACACTATTTTGGAATTTAATGCAATTTCAAAACCCAAGGAGCTATAAATCCTGCCGACGTACTCATACTATGTGGTCGCGCTGTTTGTGAAATAAATACACGTGCCTATAGATTCATGCATTGTATAACCATGTAATAACTAGCTTATTTTTACGATGGGTGCACACTGATGTGTGATGAAACATAGTCGGGACATAGGATAAATGATACGGATATTGATCTACCTCTGTAAGACAATTTTCTCGAGATGACAACATGTATAAAAGAAAATGTTAAGGGAATTAAACCAAGTGTATTAATTGGCTATTTAGTTACTCTTTTGATGTCCATCTTTGACAATTTTCTCGTATAGACCAATATGTATTTTTCCCCGTCGATTTCCCCCAATACATGTGCATTTCCCTGGAAAGAGTTTCCCAATTCCCCATTTTTTCGAGCCATGATTATTGGTAACAAAGTGTTTGTAAGGCATGTGCACAACACATTGATAAAATAACAAATATTTTAATGTCTCTGTTTAATCTTTTCAATCCATATTTAATTCCGGTCTGATAACATTTGCGAAAAAAATCACACAATTGTAACTAAGGAATGTATTTTAAATTTATTTACTACCGTACTTTATTGTCATTCATGGAACACGGCCCACTGACCTCGGAAGTTGGAGTTGATTGTGCCACAAATTCTTTCTAGTATAACTATAAGCATATAATTGTATTAGTGTAGACAAAATGGCAGAAGATTGGAAATGTTAGGTAATAATGGGTGGGGTACAGGAGTCGGTGGAAATAAAAGGGTGATTTTTTGGTTACCGTTAAAAAGGGGGGGGGGGACCAGAGGCTGCTGGTAAAAGGGTGGCTTTGGTAAAAAGGGGGGGGCAAGGGTGGGGTGGGGACCCCTACTCACACAGTGCTCATGAGAATGTGATCGCAGTCTTGTGATGGAGAGCCAGATTGGCAGGCTGGAGAGATAGATGCAGCCCCCATCGGTGCATATTGATGTTGAACGACCAACATCTGTACGAATCCTTTTCAAGGTGACCCATTCCTTGAGTGGATGATATTTTGAGTAGTAGATATGGCAGCGCAGCCCCAACACAATAAAAAACATACTGACCTGCCCATCCCATATTGACAAAATATTAGCATACACTTTATCACTGACAAATATTTCCCAATTAATTATATTAGTCACAAAAATGAACCAGCCCATACCAGCTGCAAGCACTGCATAACCGTTAATTTGCGGTTAAAATTTTGCATGGACAAGCATTATTTAATGAGGGTTAAGGTTGAATTATATAATTAAATAAAAGTTAGTTGATTGATTAAAATGTGAAAAATACTACCTTGTTTCTTCAGGATATGTATAAGAAGATGATAGAGATTGATCCTAAGGAAGCCCACACCTGAAGAGCATGCTCTTGGTGCCACACAAAAACCAGATATATGCAATGGAGGGAAATGTCAGTTCTTCTGCTACCTTGGGCTTCAGAATAGAAGGGAATCAAGGTGAATTACTTAGGATTTTCAAACTGTGACCCCTTCAAACAAAATTGGCACACAGAATTATTTTAATTGAACGTCTTTCCTTGTGGCGAGAGTGCAACAAAGTAGTAAATGACATTTTTAGTACAAATTGAGGTTTGATTTGAAAGAACGGTTGGTTTAAACACACCAATTCATGCTTTAGTGCCAGTTTAAAGGTGCAATGAGAGTTTTTTGAGGCACCCAATATTGTGCCATAATAGTGTTAATTAGTAAGATTAGATACTCAATAGATTTCTTACCTTGTATAGGCTACAAAAATGTATTAAGAGAGAAAAAGGGTGATTTTGATTTGCTTATATTTCAATTAAAACATAGGTGAATTTTCGTATTTGATCCTATACGAATTAGAAATTTTCACCAATTTTGGTACAAAAGAAACCGTTCTCGCTTAATCCTTTCAGTTGGGATATTTTGATAGAAAGCTTTACACCAGTGCATAAAAATCAGAATTTTCATATTTTTAGGGCACCTGTTCATTTGAATCTCTAGTTGCACCTTTTAAGCAATTGTATAAAACAAATGAGATGTTCAAAACAATAGAAAATATAGACATTTTAACACAAAAATTGCGCTTTTCTGGCAAATTACAATTCATGCAAATATCCATGATGCTTTGTGTGAAAGCGATATGCCAGTGTATGACCAATGATGTAACGATCAAAGTTATTCAAATAATAGTACCCATGAAATTGAAAAAAAAAAAAAGCTTATTGCCAAAAATCATATAATCAGATTTAGTTTTGAGCAAATGTTAGGGTAAAACAGAGCCCCATTTGTTTACTATGTTGTAGAAATTATTTGTTAATGCTCTTTTATAGAAGAAAAGACGGGAATCTCAACATAAGTAAGAGAGACACACACACACACACACACGCTTTGATTATATATATTAGTTCAAGTGGCATGCAAAAAGAGGGTACTCTGGGTCGCCCACCATTGTATCCCCCGGTTGCTTGAAAAGCAGAAGGGGGGGTGATTTGCGATTGAGTGTGTGGGTGTGTTTTCTTGTTCAGTGTGGGTGGTTTTTGTCTCGCCTGAAATTTGTTAGGCAGAGACTTAGTAATCACTGTTTCTGTCTGTCTGGTCTGTCTGGTCTGTCTGTCAGCTGTCGGTGTGCCTGACGTCCGTTTCATGGGCTTGTTGTACGATTTTCTGGAGTTCCGTAGGGGCTATGATGATGTAACCTTGGTGGAAAGAAGCGGGTCCACGACCGTTCTTTCGACATCCTCCTGATTAAGATTTTGGGCGTTTAAACTATGCTAATTTAAGTATCTAATTGCATAATTAACGAAAATTTCCCGCCAATGCTGGTGGTACAAGTTTTCTGGACGTTCGGAAGCCTTTATGATGATGTTAACTGGAGAGTTCTGGACGACACTGCTTAGATTCGGGCGTATTTCGGGCAAATTAAGTAGTGGCAAATGAGCTAATTAATAGCAAAATCAGCTAATTGCTATAATTTTGAAACGCGTACATTGGGGTAGACGGAAGATCCTTCACTTGCATGAAAGCCTATCATGGTGCGCATCTTTTTGCATTTGAACGTGTTGTGATACATGCGGCTGTGGTATTGCAAAGAGCTATTAATATGGGTAAATTACTGTTAATCTGAAACAGTACAACGGATAGCAAAATTCCTTCGCTACATAAAAGATCCTATGCTAGTGCAATCGATTGGGTGAATCATATTGGGTCAAAGTGCCTGGGGCCGATTAATTATTTTAATTTCATTAAATTTTAAAGGGGCATTTTTTGATACAATTGATCTAATTAAATATGCAATAATTGCTGTCTCACTGAAATGGTAATTGGATATGCAAAATTCCTCGATCTACATGAGACTTCTATGACTGTACATCTTTTGTATGAATCAATTGCGGTCAAAGTGCAATGGGTCTAAATTAAGGGGATGGTTGAGGCAATTGACTAATTATTAAATATGCGTAATTGCTGTATCGCTTAAATGGTACATTGGATATGCAAAATTCCTTCGCTACATGAGCTACTGTATGGTACATCTTTGTGTGAATCATATATGTGGTCAAAAATGCATGTGGGCCACTAAGGGCCATTCTTTGATTATTTTAAAATTGCAAACTAAGCTAAATGCTTGGTTCCATTTCAACCAAATTTTTCTCAGGTTGTCAATGGTCAGTGTGAAAATACTACACCTTCAAAAAGAATTGATTCAGGAGTTTACCTTGACAATAAATTAGGTCAGCCTGTGTGTTTATTTGGCAGGACATGGCTTTGTATGATTGGTGGTGTACAAAAACAGGTGTAAAAAACAAGACTATCAAAAGGGGGGGGGGGAGAGAGAGTATACCACACAAACGGTATTAACATAATATGGCTAGTCAGTGCCCATGTTTTATAGGGGAGAGCTAGGGACCCAGGTTCAAACATCATCGTTTACCCCTCACTACAGAAAAGGTTGACACCTTTGGTAGTTAGTTATGGACCCTCTATATCAATGCCTAGTGGTAGTACTCTCAAATTGTGGGGCACTTTTTCAATAGGGGCAATTAAGTTTACACAGGGGTCAAACTTTTAAAAATGCTCCAAAATTGAAATGGTCTGCCATATTGTCCGTCTGTCATAAGGATTCCAAAACCAACTATGACCAATGGTTTGGAGTTATAGGGTTAAAAATGGCCAAAATGGTAAAAAAGTCAATTTCTATTTGTACAGGGTCACAATCAGAAGTGCTCCCCAATTCTTGTTGAAAGTGATAAAAGTGGGTTCATTCTAGCTGAATGAGTCAAAATAAGGATGTTGTAATTCATCTGCAGTGCATAGTTACCATGTTATGGGACAACATAGGTCATAGGTCAACCATACCCAATTGGTGTGGACTTCTTTGCCCTTCTCTCCGTAACTAAGATTTAACAATAAAAACTATACCTTTGATGAGTCCCCTCTAACTCAGGCAATAACTTCAAGTATTTAAAATATTAATCAGCCCACTTATTAACTTTTAATGTTGAACCCCTGTGAATGAAATGACCTTTTTTTACCATTTTAGCCATTTTACCTATAACTCCAAAACCACTGGTAGTAGGTGGATACAAACTATACATTTGTGGGATCCTTATGATGATGACATGGACAATATGGCATGACATTTCAAAATGATTGGGGCATTTTAAGTTTGACCCCTGTGTAAAAAGTAATTAGCCAATTGAAAAAGTGCTACCACAATTGAGAGTACTAACCACTTAGCATTGATGAGGGTCCATACTAACTTACAAAGGTGTCAAAACCTTTCTGTAGTAGGAGGTAAACAAATTCCGTCTTAATAAGGCCCCTATTGATATTCTGTCTCCTCTATTAATTGAAAATAGTTTTTGCAGTTCTGCGTCGTATTTTGGGGTTGTTGCCAGTCTGTTTAAATTCTTGGAAAATGTGAAAATACGCGAAATTGTGCATTTCTAGGCTTTCTGGGATTAGAGGGGACTCAAATTTTAAAATGTTGGTCACATGTTTTTTCAAAACTGTGTTTGCCAAAATGAATAAATTTTCATCTTTTTACTAATTTATGTGGAATTTTAAGGGATTTTGACTATGAATTCTCATGATTAATATCTCTACTATGGAAAATGTTTGTTGTGACCCCTGGGGTGGTTGTCAAAGCAAAGAGAAGGAGGGAAATAAAAGAATACTATAACATGCAACCCGGGGGGGGCACTCCTAACAACTCTCTGGTTATGATTATGTTGGGAACATTCAAGTTTTATATCTCCCAACGGGAAGTGTTTGACCTATGGGGGTGTCAATGAAAGAGTGAGAAGTATAGAATCTATAAATGCAAACCCGAGGGTGCTAATCCAAACGTCTCTTACTTGTTGTCTCATGTGGGGAACATTTCAAGATTAATATCTCCCATAACGGAGATGTTTATGACCCCTCTCTATGGTGGTATCAAATTAAATAGTGAGAAGTATAGAATACAGAAATGCAAACCCAGGCGGTTGCTGTGTTTGCTACTCTTAAATGTCTCTTACTTGTGCTCATGTGGGGGACATTTCAAGATTATATCTCCACAACGGAAAAATGTTTTGGGACCCCGAGGGTGGTGTCAATGAAAGGTGAGGAGGTTTAGAATACTATCAAAATGCAAACCGGGGGGTTGCTACTCCTAAACATTTGTTATGTCTTGTTGAGGGATTCTCATGATTAATATCTCCACAATGGAAAATGTTGTGACCCCTGGGGTGGTCTCAAATGAAAGAGCAGGGAAGTAAGAATAAATGCAAACCGGGGCTACTCCTAAACATCTCCGACTTATGCTCGGGGGGGGGGGGGGGGGGTTCAACTTGCAGATTAATATCTGCACAATGGAACATGCTAGTGACCCCACCCTAAGTGTGGTGTCAAATGAAATAGTGGGAAGTAAAGTAGTTTTAAGAAAATTGGGGTAGTTTAAACTCATGTTGAAAAACTTTTTTGGGAGACACATGGACTCGCACAGTTTTTGCACTCTGGTGTTGCTGCTTTTGTCTTACAGTAAGCGCGAAAGAAGGCGAGACTTGTGGTTCGAGAACCGCCTTGTTCTTTTTAGTCTCCTTCGAAAAGTTTTTAAGTCCAATGACACCAGACTTGGGGTTACGGTTTAATAGGGGTTCCTTATGTGTGGATGAGGTCCAAAAGGTCATGAACAAAGGTTCAAAGGTATCTGAGGTAATTTCAACTGCCATATGAGTATTTGTTTGTGTTTGTTCTACAGTTTTGTTTTCCAATTTATAGCAGTTGCTTATAATCAACACTAGTCATTTTCAGTGAAAATGAGTGGTTTATACATGGCAAGGTGATATCTCATGAAGTAGTACCAAAGGTGTATACATTTCAAGCGTAAGAGGTCATTGTTTGCAATTTTTAGGGGTAATGAACTTTTAAAGATATTACCTTTGGTTAAAATTTGCTATATTTTTGTTGGAATGCCTGGTCACTTCATGACTGCAACAACACAGTTCTAAGGGTATACTTATTACAAGTTGAGGTTAACAAGTAAAGTGCCTAATGACCAAATTCTTGGTCCTAGCTATTGTTCATCACAAAAAAATCTGCCATGAGGCCTATGTTTTAACCTTAAGTAATTACTATATTACAAGGTTTTGCCGCCCAATAGGAAGCCGTTTTTGCAGAGCTGCTTCTTCCAATTGGTTACATAGTAACATTTTTGTCTACGTTCCCTTTGGAGTTTCAAAAATGTAAAATTCTTGTGAAAACCGATTAAACAGGGTATCTAACAAAGGAATTAATTTGGGAAAATCCATTAAGGTTTCTTCATAAAAAATCCATTTGGTTGTTCTCACCCTGCAGTTGGTAGGAGATTGATGCATTAAATCTGTAGGTATGCAGTCTAAAAGGGATGTCACTTTCCTAGCAGAAAGCACAGGACAGTTAATTTGTCAGAAATAAAGGCATTTTCTCTTATAACTCACATAACCCCTAAATTGGTTTTGACCAAGCCCAAATTACCCAAAAATTGCCCAAAAAGTAGACATTATAATTAACAATGGCAATTGCAGAATTAGTGGCACATCTGCCAGCCTGAAACTAATATGTGCACCCAGTATGTTGGCAAATTAAAGTGTAGATACCTTAATAAACAACCTCTGGAATTGACTGTGACTCAGCAAGGACATAGCAGAACTGGTTGCTGTGTGCCCACTGCATTATGGGGCTGTTGTTATGTCCTTTAACTGTCGAAGCTCTGGCAATATTCCCAACCACGGAAGCTCCAAACGGAGTGTGATGAATGAACGTGAACATTTATTAAGGGAATCGGCAGACTGTTACAGTCCGAGGCCTGGTATAGACACACACAGATATATCGCAATATAGCCGGTGGTAGAAGAGTGTTTGTTTTCAATTTGGAATTCTATACGACCAATTTGTGAAATAAAACATGTAGCCCAACCATAATAATAAACACATATTCTTGTGTACTTTCTCTTTTCCAGAAAGGCAGAGGTCCACTCAAGGAGATTTACAAGGACAGTGAGGATCGTGAGCAAATCAAAGAATGTTGCACAGTTTCAGAGGGGACCAGGAGACAGGCCGAAATAGATTAGGATGATTAAAATGCTATTAGAGCACTTTAAATCCATCAGATTTTTCCGACACCATGACGGGTATGAAGTACAGCATGAAGGGAAGGGACGGTTTTAAATATTGTATCAAGAAATATTTAGTAGATCTTTGGCCCATAAAATTGGAATGTTGCCTGATGCATTCATGGACTTCTAAGAATTATGATTTGATTTTTTCAATGAACAATTGATATTAGCTGGTACTCTGCATACCATCAATTGAAATTATTTTTACATATCGGAAGTTAAGCTACTTTTTTCGAATTTATGAAATCCAGACAAAGTTGCTGGCAAATTTGTCCAAAAATATAGTTCAAACTTCATCAATTCTGTGGTCACACAGAATAACGAAGAAGTATTATCAGCATTCTGTGAGTATTAATTGGGAAAATATTAGTTTATTTGCAGGAGGTACTGACTCAGACCTATCCTACCTCGAGCTGAAGAGTGAGGGTGTTGGCACATTGCCACTTTGAGCGTAGCTTTGCCAAAGACGCCTCGCATTTTTATCCACCTTACCGCGAGTGCGCCGAAGACCGGTGTCGAACGCCAAAGGCGTGAGGCCGAGCGGTGCGAGGCGTCTGCGTGCGCCAAATTGTATTTCCATGTGCAAGCATAATGGGTCAATCAAAGTATCCTCATTGTAAACACCGACCCAATGTCATCGATGGACAACGTTTCAGATAATTGCAATATTGATGACGCGGCCCGTCAAAATTACCACATCGATTTTTGCACGGCCCTTTCCTCCTAATTAGCATACTGTCAAAATCAAAAATCACTCGATTCGAATTGGTCTTGAGCTGCGAGGTGCCAGCGAGTGATTCCCCGGGGTGATTCGTAGGTATGAGATGGGATGGGATTACTTGTAGCCCTGCTCTGCAGAAATAAAAGTCCCCAGTAAAAGTATTCCCCCCTTCCAGCACCAAACACATGAATTGAGACTAGGACTGGGGCATAAGTTAGTCATTTATCAAAATATTAGTACTGCAGGGACAGTCAAAATTCCACTCACAGGACATGACAGGTGATTTTGAAACATTAAATTGAAAAATGATAATTCCTGACCCGCGTATCATCACGCCACGCAAATGTGAAGTGTGTGGTAAATCCCAAAAATTCAAGCCAGATGATAAAGAAGTCCTAGTTCACAAGTTCACGCCGAGAATTTAGGGGACACGCACCTCTAGTCTAGACAAGAAATTACCTCGGGAACGTTGGCATGAGCATGATGAGTTTGACAAGGACCTCAAACAGACTGCCACAATTATAAGGCTAACTTCAGCCGAATCATGGCCTGGCTGAAGGATGCAATGAAAATACGTGTTGGTGCAGCGTATCTTCCCGCCTTTCACCAATGAGGTTCTCGGGTCGATACCGGCAGGAGCTCGTTCTCGGTGGCTTTATGTGATTTGGTTTATGATCCATACTCGTTCCCGCCAGGTTTTCTCGGGACTCGGTTCCGCCTGCCTTCTAAATCGAGGCTTCTGGCATAAAATCCCTTTCTGGTATTATGGTGTCTTGATGTGCTGAGCGCTTTCATCGGCTAGCCCGCACAGCGCCTGATCCGTTTACGTGGAGATGTCGCGCATAAAAAATTAAAAATTATATTATTATTATATTACGGTGTACTACAATGCAACATTTGTTCACTATACAATGACCGTATTTCACATATAGTAATCGTATCACATCAGTACACGTAGCCGTAGCTCAATACTCAGCACATTACGTATGGCTAGCTGAATAATCCTACACCCCTGGCATGATCCCCTGGCATGATCCTACACCGTGACAATAATTCCACCATGATTTTTCACCGTGCCGTGCTTCAGGCAAACAGTGTTTGCCATTTTACATTCCCAGCTATAAATAGCTGTATCGGGAATCCTGGCTGTATTCGCTGTGTTGTGAATGGTTTACAAAATAAAAAACAATAATTGAATGGTTATGATCAGTTCCAAAAATACTCGTATTCTAGGAACTATTTAAAGCGAACGATGACATCATCATTGGCCAATAACGATCGCTAAGTTTCGGAAGACATATCCCGAAAATCAATGAGTACCAAGAAAAGGGAAATATTTTGCGAAAAGGCTTTGATTACGGCTGAACTTTGAGCGGTCCAGGGAGGGGCCGGACTCACACAAATTGAAAATATCAACGCACTGGATAAACAGGCTTACTCTGAGGGAGAAAAGAGTTACACTATTCTCTTAAAAACATGTTGGATTGTTACATTACCCTCATATAATTTTAAAGCTCTTCATCTTGGTGGATAACTTTTTTGTCTTGCCTGAACTTTGTTCGGCAGAGACTAGTAATCAACTGTTTTGTCTGTCTGTCGGTATTTCCGTCTGTCTGGTCATGTGGTCATGATGTCTGCGCCGGCGTCCGTGTTCACGATTGTGTAACAATTATGTGGAGTTTTCCGTAAGGGCTAAAGGAGTCAACTTGGTGGAAGAACGGGTCCACGGTTCTCGCCCTGGGGGCCTGATGAGATTGGGCGTGAATATGCTAATTAAGTATCTAATTGCATAATTAACAAAAATTTTCCCGCAAGGCTTGTGTACAAATGTTTTCTGTGTTTTATGTTTCCGTAAGGGTATGATGATGTAAACTTGGTGGAAGGGAGCGGGCTGGAGAGTTCTCGAACACTGATTAGATTTGGGCGTATTTCGAGGAAATACGTATGGCAAATGAGCTCATTAATATGCAAAAATCAAGCGTAATTGCTATAATTTTGACCGGTACAGTGGATACGGGAAAATTCCTTCGTGTTGCATGAAAGGCCTATCATGGTGCGCATTCTTTTTTGCAAAGTGAAAGGATGTGATATGTTGCGGCCTTAGGTAGGCAATGGCTAAGTAAATATGAGTTAATTATGTTATCTCTGAAACCGGACATCGGATAGGCAAAATCCTTCGCTGCATGAAAGAATACTATGCCGCACGTTTGGGTTGATCATAATTGGGTCAAAGTGGAATTTGGCATACATATGCTAATTAAGTGTCTAATTGCATAATTTAAGAAAAAAGCTTGGTATAAGTATCTAAAGTTCCGTTTAAGGATTAATTGATGTAACTGTAAACTTGGTGTACGGAAGGTGGGGCTGAAGAGTTCGACCTGATTAGATTTTGGGCATATTGTGGGTTAATTAGGTATCATGACTAAATATGAATAAAATCTGCGTAATTGCTATATATTTTGAAAACGGACACGGCATACACGAAATCCCTTCACTGGCATGAAAGCCAGTAATTGGGCGAATCTTTTTTTGCCATTGAAAGTATGTGATATTGCGTGAGGAGGCAAGATGAGCGAATTAATATCCCATAACATGCTGTATCGCTGAAACGGTACATCGGATAGGCAAAAATTCCTTTGCTACTGAAAGACTAGTCTGCCATACATTCTTTTGTGTGAATCATAGTTAGTCAAAGTGCATGTGGGCCAATAAGTGGATTTTGGGTTTCCCACCGGAAATCATTTTTTAATCGAAATTCCTATTATTGTGGGAAGGAATGCACCAACTGATGTAGCAAAGCTCGCGGTTTCGTGCGCCTCCTTTAAACTACGCGCACCTTTTGTTTAGGCGCAAAAAATACACAGGCATCAAAGAGTACTCGTTATGTTAAAATTATGTACAGCAAGCGGGTTTTTGCAACCTAGTTATGAACAGAAAAAATTACCGTTTTGACACAAACCCATAGAATATATATGACGCTATATTTATCTACTCCTACATTCATTGGTGATTCCTTATCCAACAATGCATAAGATTTCGGACAACAGGCATTTCCGTAGGAGAAAACCAAAATCCGCGTATTAAAGGGCATTTTGTGATTGTGTAATGAATTCGAATTAAATATGCGTTAATTGCTATATCGCTTGAAACGGTACATTGGATGGAGCAGGTGGGGGGTGAGAGGGTGTGGGAGGGGGAGGAAGTGGTGGGGAGGGGTGGGGCGTTGGGGTAGGGGATTGGGGTGTTGGGGAGGGGGTTGCAGGGGTTGTTGGAGAGGGGGGTGGGGAGGGGGGGTGATGCAGGGTGTTGGGAGGGGGTATAGCAGGGTGTTTGGGAGGGGGTATTGCAGGGGGGTGTTGGGTGAAGGGGGTATTGCAAGGGTGTTGGGGAGGGTGATGTGAGGGGTTGGGAGGGGTTGTTGAAGGGTGTGGGGGTGAGGGGGTGGCGTGTTGAGCGGGTGTTGGCGGATGGGCGTGTGGGGTGGCCCTTTGTTGGATGGGGGGTGGCGAAGAGGAGCCTGGGTGGCCGGTGGGGTGTGTAGGGTGATGAGGGGTGTTAAGGGGTGTTGGGGAGGGGGTTGGGGTGTGGGGGAGCGGGGTGGGCGGTGTTGGGGGAGGGGGTGAGGGTTGTTCGGGCGAGGGGGTGGGGGCGTTATGGGACCGGCAATTGTGGGGTGAGGCGTGTTGGAGGATAGGGTGTTGGGGACGGGGGTGGGTGGATGAAGGGTGTTGGGGAGGGGAGAGATGGGGTGTGAGGGGTGTGGGGAGAGGGGTGGGGTGTGTTTGGGAAGGTGTTGGGGAGGGAGGTGGGTGTTTAGGAGTGATTGGTGGGATGCGGGGCTGGGGTGTGCGGGGAGTAGGGTGGAGGTGTTGGGAGGAGGGTGGGGTGTTGAGGGGTGTTGGGAGGAGGTGGGGTGTTTGAGGGGTGTGGGAGGGTGGGGTTGAGGGGGTTGGGGAGGGCGGATGCGAACGGGTTGAGGGTGTTGGGGAGGGGAGTGGGTGTTGTGGGGGTGGGGGGTTGGAGGGAGTTGGGGTGTTGTGGGGGGGGGGTGGTGTGGGGTGTGGGGGTGGGGTGTGGTGGGGTTAAGGTGGGGTGTGCGGAGATCCCAAGGGGATCCATATGGTGTGGGGAGAGGGTGGGGTGTTGTGGGGCACGTTGGGGATGTGGCCCGCGGGGTGTGGGGGTGGAGGGGTTCTGGTTGGGGAGGGGGGTGGTGTTTGTTGGGGTAAGGGGGCAAGGGTGCCTCGTTGTGGGGGGGGGCAGGTGTGGGGTATGGGGAGGGGTGGTGTGGGGAGGCGGTAGGGGGGGTTGTGGGTGTAGGGGATGGGGGCGGGGTGTGATGGGGAGGTGTTTGGGGGCGGTGGGGGGGGATAAGGTGTCGGAGGGGCCTGGCGGGTGTGGGGGAGGGGTAGTGGGGTGTGAGGGGTGTGGGGATGGGGGGTTGGGGGGGGGTGTCAGGGGGTGGGGGCGGGAACGGAAGGGGTATTGTGGGGGTTGGGGAGGGGTGGGAGTGTTGAGTCGGTGTTGGAGAGGGGGATGAGTGTTGCAGGGGTGTTGGGGAGGGGTGGTGTGGGTGGTTGCGGGTGTTGTGGTAGGAGGATGGGATGTTGGAGGGGGGTTGGGGGTTGAGGGTGTTGCGGGGTGGTGGGGAGGGGTGGGTGTTTCTGTTGGGGTGTGGGTGGGTGTTTGCGGTGGTGGGCGGAGGGGGGGGGGTGGTGATGGGTTTGTTGATGCGGTGTTGAGGGGTGTTGCCGGGGTGGGGGAGGGGTATGGGGGTGTATGGGGTGTGGGGAGGGGATGGGGCTGGTGGGGGGTGTGTCGGTGGGTAGGGGAAGGTGTTGCGGGGTATTTGGGAGGGGGAGGGGTTTGCGGTGGTTGGGGACAGGGTGTAACTGTAGGGTGTTGAGGTGGTGTTGGGAAGGGTGTTGCGGGGTGTTGGGCAGGGGTGGGTGTTGCAGGTGTGGGAGGGTTGGGGTGTTGGTGTAGGAGGGTCGGGTGGGGTGGTGAGGGAGGGGGTTGGGTGGGGTGTTGGGTAGGGAAAGGTCATCGCCCCGTTGCTTTTCTCTGTTTCCCCGTCCGCCCCCTTTTTCAGGTCCTATGTGGGGGACTCAGGGGACGCGGGAGGTTGGGGGAGGGGTGGGTGTGGGGCGGAGGGCGCGTGGGGGGTTGTGGGTATGCGGGGAGGGGGTTGGTGGTGGGGAGGGTGTGCGCGAGGGTTGAATGGGGGGGGTGGGGAGGGGATAGGTGTTGCGGGGTGGTTGGGAGGTGGGGGTGGGTGTGGGTGTTGAGGGGGTGGGGGGAGGGGGGGATCGGTGGATATTGTGGGTGTGGTGGGGAGGGGTGGGGTTGTTGAGGGGTGTTGCGATGAGGGGGTAGGTGTTGAGGGGGTGTTGGGGAGGGCGGTGGTGGGGTGTTGGGTTGCGTGTTGTTGGGTAGGGGGAATGGGATGTGATGAGGTGTTGTTGGGGGTGGGGTGTTGCCGGTGTTGGGGAGGGGGGGGGGTTGTGGATGTGCTTGGGGAGGGCATTGGGGGGTGTTGCGGGAGGGGGGGGGGTGTTGTGGGGTGGGTGGGGTGTTTGAGGGGGTGGGTGGGGTTGTTGCAGGGTGTGGGGAGGGGGTGGGGTGTTGATGGGTTTGATGGTGTGAGGGGTGTTGCAGGGTGTTGGGGAGGGGAGGGGTATGGGGTGTTATGGGTGTTGGGGAGGGGGGGGAGGGGGGTGTGGGTTCGGTGGGGTAGGGGAAGGGGTGTTGGTTGTGGGGGATTGGGGAGTAGGGTGTAGGGTGTTGCGGGGGTGTTGGGAAAGGGTGTTGTAGGGTGTTGCGGGGGGTAGGGCAGGGTGCTTGAGGGGTGTGGGGCGGTGGTGGGGTGTTTGCAGGGTGTTGGGGAGGGGTTGGGGTGTTGTGAGGGGGTATGGGGAGGGGGTGGGTGTTTGGAGCGATGGGGTGTTGGGGTGGGGGGTTTTTGTTGGTGGGTGGTAGGGGGTAGGGGGTGGGTGTGGGGAGGGGGGATGTGTGATGAGGACTGGGTGTGGGGCATGTGCGGGGTGTTGGGAGGGGTGTTGAGGGTGTGGGGAGGGCGTAGAGGGTGGGTGTTGCGGGTGTTGGGGAGGGGGATAAGGTGTTGCGGGGTAGGGTATTTGGAGGGGGTAGGGTGTGCGGGGGTGGTGGTGCAGGGGGTGGGTGTTGCAGGGTGTTGGGGAGGGGTGGGGACCTAGTTGTGGGCGGTTAGGGCAAGACAACGGGGAGGCGGTTGTGGTGGAGGTGTTTGGAGGGGAGGGGGTGTTGGGGAGGGGTCGTTGGCTGGTGGGTTGAGGGGGTATGGGTAGGGGTGGGGGGGGGGGAGTGGGAGGGGGGGGTGGGGGTATGTGAGGGGGGTGGGGTGAGGGGCTGCGGCAGGGCTGTTGGGGGAGGCAGGGGGTGGGGTGTGGGGGACGGGGGTGGGGTGTTGCGGTGGAGTTGGGGGAGGGGTTTGGTGGGATGTGCGGGGTTTTGGGGAGGGGGTGTGCTGGGGGGGTTTGGAGGGGTTGGCGGTGATTTGGTGGGGGTGGGGGTGTTGGGGAGGGTGTGGGGTAGGGTATGTTGGTGGTGTTAGGGGGTGGGTGTGTGTGGGTGGGGGTGGGGTGGTGTGGGGGTGTGGGGTGTGGCTGGATGTTGGGGAGGGGGTGGGGTGCTGCGGGAGGATGTTGGGGAAGGGGGTAGGGGTGGGGTTGTTTTTGTTTGTTGCGGAGGGGGTGTCGGCGTTGTGGGATGTTGGGGAGGTGTGGGGTGTTGCTGGGTGTTAAGGAGGGCGGTGTGGTGTTGGGGAGGGGATATCTGCAATCGTCTGTGTTGCTTGAACAACTTTTTTGGAACACACTCATTCATACAATCGCAATCTGGTCTGCTGCTCTTTGTCTTACAGCTTACGCGCAGAAAAAGACGAGTCTTGTTTGCGAGAACCGCCTTGTTATAAAAATTGTAATCTGCTTTGCGGAATTTTGGTGTATAAATAGCCGGCAATTTGTCTCTGCCTACAGTATATAGCATTAGTGCTTTGCATGTTTTACAAAGCTTTCTTTCAGTCTGCTGCAGTATATAATTACCGTACAGATAGCAAACCACATGGTTGGACATCTTTGTTTTATTGCTAGCATTTTTTATTATATGTGCTTGTGTTGATCAGTTGAAGTTCCATTTTTCCATGAAACCAATCGATAATAGACTGCGTTTGTCCATAGTAGAGAACAAACATTTAATTTTTGAAAATGTCTACATACTTTGTGAAGCATAAAACACAAATATAATTATCAATATTGCCCAGAAATAAAGCCAAAAGTATTGAAATCTGAATTGAGGGGTTTTAATTATAAATTTCGTTGTTTGTAATTCATGGTTGGCAACATCCCCGTCCTATCAAAACCAAATTAGAGAAACCCCTGGTCTTGTCTTGATTCATTGATTTTGTACAAATGCCAACAGTGAGTTTTATACGTGTTGATATGATATCATGTTAGTAAAACAGTTGCATCGGTCTACTAGGATGTTACAGGTGCACATGCCATACAGCGTACAGCATTCAATAGCTTGATCATACTCGATTGAGCTCAATGTTAGCAACGTACCACCACTGGGCACTTGTGACCCAGGGCTCCTATTGTTTTAGTACAGTGGAAATGGAATCCAAAATAGTAGCCAGTGAAATTCAGTGATCTATGTCGGTAGTAGCGGTACGAGTTTTACAATGACGCGTTGCAAAACCCAAGGCTATTGTCTCCGAAATTGAAATCAATTTGGTAGGAATGTTTTCGACATTGAACACTTGCAAGCAGCAATGAATTGAAAAAATGTTCCCAGGAAAGCTTGAGTCAGCCAGCTGTAGAAGTTGTGAGACAGAGAAAGGTTGACACCTCAATTTGCTAAAACAAATGTGGTTTTTTTTTTTTTGCATATACAAATGCTTTTCGCTCACAATTCGATGTCCTTCATACAGAAAAATCACAACTGTGATAAAATTGCCAGGAATTTTAGTTGAAATACACAGTATCTTATAGTGCTTCTTATACTATACATAAATAAATATGTAAACACAACGTGAAAAATCCGATATCTCAAACTTTGGAAATTCGCATTTTAGGTGGACTACCTTTAGTTCTCGTGTAATATTTTTAATTAGTATACAGGAAAGAAAATTTAAATTCAAAAAATCTCTGAGTGGCCGGTAAGTGTTAAAAGTTGAAGCCCGTGCAGGTGCGTATGCATCCTGGTATGCATACTGGCTGCAGGGCTTTGTTCATTGTCCAACGTTGATGTCGCATGTAAACCCTCCTCTTGGAATTGCAAGGAGTGGAATGTCCACAACATGCAATCAGTGGCTTTAAAATGTGTATCCCAATTCTACCTGCATGTTGTGTGTACAACGTTACACAAACACACACACATACGATACACCCACTAGAAATGAATATATTAATGTTATACAGAGTCTTAAAGGGTTTCAGTGGTTAATTGGTAATTATTCTGAAATTGTCTTTAAAGTCAGTCTGCTTACATTGTGAATTTATCTCCACAGTTATTGCAGCTTCAGGCTTCTTTGTGATGACAAGAATGGCAAGGCCCCAGCAATATGGATGAGGATTTTGGCAAGAACAACAACCTCTTCAGATGGACATGCAATGACCACAGGACCCGATGGGTTGAAGGAAATCATGAGGATGGTATCTTTTGGGACTCTAGATTTCCCTCATTGATGTGTGGTGTGAAACTTAAACCGCAATGCCTACAACAAACAAGTACAGAAACAAACTTGATAACAGTGGCCAGCAACTTCAATGCCCCCGTTGTCACCAACACCTCCAGTGGTATCAAAAGCTGCAAAGTCAACAGTCACGTCTAATAAAGCAAATCAAACAGTAAAGATACGTTGTCATAGCAACATCATTGGACCTGATAAATGTTACATTGCCAATGCTGATGAAATATATTCACAAGTGACACATTTTCTACTCCTACAGTATCGTGGTGCATTCAAATGAATCGGTACTCGTCTTTCAAAAGTGTACATGTAAATTGGTTATCTTACTTTTAAGCAAACAATTTCAAATTGTTTGAATGCGCATACGTGTAGGGACTATGACTGCATGAGGAAATCTTTGAATTGTCCACAGAGCAAGAGATGCCTTATAACAAGCTTTTGAATATGTTACTTGTATCACTATGTGGAAAAATTGACACTGTTTTATATGTCATTAGTTCTTTTTAAAGTGACATCAATTACATCAAAGGAGAACAATTACTACCAGTAATTGGATATTTATTAATTATTGTATAAAGCCAAACATCTCAACTCTTTCAACATTAGTTACATCCATGCCTTCTTAAATGAGGTAATTGTGCTATGTCGGTAATGATTTCTTTCTTGCTTGATGTTTGAGATGTGCAATTGACTATAGTCCTTTACAATTGGTATTGGATTAGAAATATTCATTTGCAAGAAATTGAGAAAAGGAAGGTGACTATCAGTAAGAAGGAATAACATTTCTAAGTTGCTTTTGATTTTGTGTTGGCAGTAGGGTTGTCCTTCCCTGATTATGATTTGAGTGATTTGTCCACTAAGGGGTTAGCGTATGTGTGCACTTGCCAGATAATATCTGTACAGTGTGATTTACCAGAGATGCCTAAAAAGGGGGCCTTGTCTTCAACAGGGAAATCAATGCCTTTTCATTTGTAAGACTATATAAGCAACAATTTTAACAATGTAAAACTAGATAGAGCAACAGTTTTATTATTGTATTGTACATAACTTTTTATTTATGTGAATCACAGTTTTTACATGTCATTTTTGTACACACTATTTAACTCCATTTAATCCTGTATGTACAAACACTGATTGTTAAACAGAATGAATACAAAATATGTTCACCATTTTGGGTGTGAGTGCAGAAAACCTCCCAGCTATTCTACAATATCACCGACTGAATCCAATAGACTACTTGTAAGATGTTGACTGAGACATACACACCTACCTCAAATTTGCATAAGACAACCCCCAACCAGGATCAGTAAAAACTTCAATACAGTTAAACATATATTGTGAGAGGTGCTTGATGCCATGTTACACAGAGAGGCAATTCACAGTTTTATTTCGGTCAAGGGCATTTTCTTTGCTTGGGAGCGCTATTTCAAGCTGCCTGTTTGTGTGAGCAGCTTCCACGCTTTGTTCCTGTAGTTTGATTGCAAAGCTGTAACTACTAAAAGATGAAAATCTAAGAGATCTAGTTGGAGATATGGCAGAGCAGTTGGAAGATTTGTACAGCACCACTTTACAGAATTAATGTCCACACACTAAAATACTGAATATGGTCATAATGTAGGCAATCGCATGTGAGTACGTCTTTCCTCTCCTCTCTCCTACTGATTTAATAGGAACTTATAGCAGCATGGAGTGGCTCAAAGTTGTATCACATGGATCAAAAAAATTTAAAACTCCACTTGTTATTGCATAAACAATAAAAAAAACCCTTGTTAGAAATTACCTGATAGTCTTGGTTCTAATATGGCAGTAGGTTGTTTTTCATATCAATGTTTGTGAATAATATGCACATATGTTTTCTGCCTTAAGTTGTTTTTAGTACATCCCTCTCACAGGATAAAATGAATCTGTGAGGCAATTAAGCATGGCCTCCTTCACCTTGTAATGTAGTTCTGTTGTGTAACTACCATGCATCTTGCAACAAGTAACCAGAAATTTGTTGCAGAGGGTTGCAAGGCTGTATACAACACTCTTACAAGGACAAAAGATCATTTATAAATAAGTGCACAAATTGCTCAGTTTGGGGTAAATTTAACCAAAATTGTAAAATAAGAATTAAACATTCCTATAAACGAACTAGCCATCCAAAACAATCTTGTGAAGGGCAAACCACCACTACTTTTTCGGTCAATTTGGAATGCAAGAATGTATTTATCTAGCTGAAAAAACTGTTTTTTAGAACCATTACTGCTGCTTCTGTAGGCTAGTAAACACACCCAAAAAAGTAACTCCCCATCCCTGGAATTTGTAAAGTTCAAACAATACATAGCATTTTACATTATGGGATATAATTGGAAGCAGTGTTATTTACACATATTTTGACACCTTATTTGTGGCAATCGACTGAGTATTGTTAATATTGTTTAAGTTATGCCCATTTGACTGAACTCACCCCAGGATTTAAAAGTTGCAGCAAATCCTATTTAAAATCATACTGTTACAGATTGAAATCAGTGCAATCCTCTTCTCTGCATGACTAATTCTCCATCTCCAAACGGTTTACTGCAACTTTTAAATCCTGGGATGGGCATTACTTCAACAATACTCAATCAATCGCCACAAATGGAGTTTCAAAATAAGCGTATATAAACATCGCTTCCAATTATATATCCCATAATGTATAATACGATGTGTCGTTTGAACTTGACAAATTTCAGGGGTGTAGAGTTACTATTTGGTTGTGTTTATGTAATAGCCCCATTGTTTCATTTCTACTATATGGTCTTGGAAAAGACACTAACTGCTGTATAAGCCTTTATTTTCCCATACAGATTTGTTTGCATTATTCATTTGGAAATTATGTTAATTGTCATTTTGCACAATCTGTAAATGAACTTTTGGCATTAATATATTTTCATGCTGTATGAGTGCAAGAAGGTCATAAGTACAATAGCTGCCATATTTGAGAAATTCCCATCAACATACTATCATGCCTAGTCTCTTGTTAGTGGCTTTTGAAATGGTTCTTCAGGTGATAGTTTCATTTCAGGGTGATAGAAGAATCATTTCAAGAGCCACTCAAGGAAAATAGATTGGGTTATCCTAATACATGGTAGCACACAGATGTATCACATGGCAGCTTTTGCACACAGGCAACACTAATTATGATCCACCGATCATCTTGTCTTTTTATGCATGTTGCTATTTATTTAATAGTAAACATTTTTGTAAAAGAGGATAGAGACAGGTCATGTGTGATGTACATATCACTACACTATTGTAAAAAAAATCTCGGTTTTGAGTCACAAATATATCACATGCCTTGATATGAACCAATGTACAGATATTACAACTCTAAGAAATAAAGAGTACTAGCTGCCATTCATTCCTTTCACTTTATAGGCATACATATGTTATTAGTATCACCTTGTTCTTGTCGCTTAAATGATATTGGTTTCTCAGACTTGGCTGTACCATCTCCTGGATTCTTTACTTCTGTTTCCGGCTCCCATCTCCTCTTCTCCATGGGTAGCTTGATGTAACAGTTTTTCCACCTTCAAAGGCAAACATTCCAGTTACAGACAACACATTCCAACTCTTATGTACTGCATAACCTGCTAATCAAAATGATATGTTCTGTAATTGGCTGGTGCCACCAGAAGGAAAATTCAGAAAGTGAAGCCTCCCAATTATGAAACCCTATTGCGGGATAATTGTGCTTTTTAATGCAGTGGATTTCATACCTAGAGTGATAATTATTTATCTATATCTAATTATTATTCACAAGTCAGTGATGCAGATGACATCCCAAGTTTGAAGGTTGCAACATGGTGAATATAGTGGAAGAAAATGTCCACACTATCAATGAGTAAACTGTTTGTGTCTACCACACTCTATGGTTAAAGTCCTTATCTACCAAAAAAAAAACCTTTTTTGACCTTTCCCAGTTCTGCTGCACAAGAAAGATTTTCTGGTGTGAATGGAGGATATCATCACTTTTATTGACATGATGTACTAGAGTAGATTCAACCCATCGTGTCACCAGAGGAAAAGTTTTGGACAGCGTCGATTAGTTGGGAGAGGAGGCAGAAAAAGAAAATATGTGGCCTGATTCACCTGTTTCATGAACGAACTAAGATAATCTGGCTTTTCATGTTGACATCATCTTAGAAAGAGAGTGCAAAGACTTTTGTGTTTGCTCAAAAGTCAGTAACATTCTCCTCACATGTTATATTGAGTACCCCGAAGCAAATACGATTAGAATGTTTAGATGCGCTTACGTTGATTTGAATGCTTTCATTATAAAGCATAGGATTGATTTCTCTGCTATCGGAGTACATGTTTCAATAGATTTAACGTGGAATTTTAATTTCCACCCACTGCACATGCCCTCATTCAATGTCCATACCTTTGAAAAAGTACAAGAGGTGACACGATGGGTTGAATCTACTATAGTAGATGGTGTGACATCTGTATTTACCAATACCAGTTAGCACCTGGTCTACTGACCTGCTAAAGGTAACACAGCAAGATTACTACACTACTCAAGAGCCTAAGGGGAAGGAAGAAAATAGTACGAAAATAGTACTAGTAGCCTAGTAAGAAATTGCACGCAACTTTGTCTTGTATGCCTCATTAACAAAGTGCTTGCACCCTGCCTGGTCTAGTCACTGTACAATGTTTTGCAGGGATGTACTGAACTAGGATAGATATACTGTTTAAGAAATTATGGCATTGGAACTTTACAGCATTGGGTACTACTATTGCAATGTGTGTCCAAAACATGTTTGTGAGAGTACAATCAAATGGCCAATGAATTTAATACCAATTAAGAAAATTTATGAAGCTATGATTATTCAGATATGCTCTGTATGAGTTTGCAGTAAGTTTAGTTATTTATTACATTCTTATTTATGAAATGTGTCAACAATACAAATTTAAGAGCTAGACAACTTACATTTGTAAGATATTGTACTGGTTTTTTTTAGGTATAGTGGATGACCTGCTACCTATGGGCAGTTGCACTGGAGGGAAACCAGCTTTGTTGTAGGTCTTATATTTCAGAGTTTCATACTTACAATGTAAGACCTAAAGTTATTTCCCATCAAGTGAAAATTCCAAAGTTGTTTGGGATATGTTTGTTATTATTTATTTTCAGATATTAAAAATCTCTTAGGTAAAGGGGGGGGGTGAGATTGTGGATCACGAAATGCCCCTTTAAAATGACAATTGTTTTTTGAAGTTTGAATTGTTTGTTGAGATCATTTTACCATTGCCAACATTTGTGCGAATGCTAACATTGTGCTAGCAATGTCTATATGTGTCTACATATGACATTTGAAAGAAAGAAAGAAAAAAAAAACATTTCCAACCGATCGTTTTTGTGAGGCCAAGTTGTTTATTTTCCTTTGTTTAAGTACACAGCCAGATTCTTACTCATGGTATAACTCAGATTAAGGTATTCTTGTCTGTTCTTACCTCTACTCTGTGAGTACTCCCCATTGATGCATTATTAAATCAATAATATTGATGTAGACCTTATTGATTTGGACTTGTGAAGCAGTACCTGTCCGATAGTGTATTCTGAAGTTGCCTCCCAGGTAGCTGAAAGGTAAACATGGAGGCAACAAGTAGTGGAGAACCTCTGCAGCTACTCCAGATATTCCCCCATCATCTCCGTAGTAGGAAACACTTTGCTGCATACGGCACCAAACATCCATTGTAGTTGTGGACCACCAGTGGCACACACCCCCTAAATATGACTTTGTGCAAAAACAAGTGACCAAAATATTATATGATGGATTGAAGTACTGAAGTAATCCAAGGTACACAGGTACTCCCTTTTTTACAGTTGGCAATTTGGTACCCATACAGAGAGATACCCATTAGCAACTTAGTAGGTGTTCCTATGAAGGATTTGGTGGTTTAGAAACTAAACCATGTACATGTATCAAGCAATACACACCATATTCTTACCAATCATGTAACCCACAACTTTAGCTACTCCATATGTGCTATCAGTTCTACCCCCATTAGCTTACTTTTATTGATGTAGGACCTATAGCTAAACACAGCCGCTATGTTTCTTATCAGTACTTACCATACAGCATACTCTAAAGTTACCTGCCGGGGGATGACTTATGGACAGGTATACTTCGTCCGCCCTGATCTAAGGAGTGACGTCATAGCTTTCACGCAGCTGTTGTGCATGCATATCTCACACGCCGACTTTGTATGCACGTGATTACAGCTGCAGCTTACTGCATTTCGCGCGTTTAAGACTGCATGAAAGCTATGACGTCACTCCTCAGTTCAGGCCGGACGAAGTATACACACAGGTGGCACTAGTAGTGTACCTCTGCAGACTAGGGAGTAGGTACTCCCCTACAAGCTGCCTAGAAGACAGCACCTTGGCCAATAGAGTGTGTCACACATTCCATTGCTGTTTGTACTTTTCCGATAATTTTCAAGCTTAGTAATAGTGAGATTTGAGTAGCACCAACAAACCCCCTGTGATTGGTGTAAAAACATAAGTGACCAAAATAGTATATGTAGTTCCACTGCATATATACCCCATTGTGTATACCAAGGTGGATGAATAACCCCACTTTTGTGACCTGTAAATTGGTATACATACAGGAAGGTACCTGTGGCTACTCTGTAGGTATTTGAAAGATACTGCTAGGAAGAATCTGACTGTGTATGAGTCTAGTTCAATTAGCACTGAGGCATATTAGGAGAAGGAAGAAGGAGAAAAAGAAAGCAACTCACTGTACATCTTTCATGTTGCATGTTAAAGGCAACCTAAGTCATAGTATAGTTAAACGTGTACAATATAATTTCAAACTTGGTTAGATATGTGACGTCTGTGTGAACCACATAATTGTGTTTGGAGGCAGGGTCATAACTCGTTTTGATTTCTAGTAAAGCACATATGGCTCTTAAAACATGAGTATAATTCATGTAAATGGTTGAATTAATAATCAATAGTACTTGTAGTAAATCAAGGCACAAGTTATTGTTACAGTGTTTGGAGTTACAACAAGATTTTATCACTGCCCTTTTACAGATTTGTTGCAGTAACAGTAACCAAAGTTAAGATGTTCTTGTATTTCAACTAGGTATATGGGTTTTTATTCACAAAAAACTATGCACTCTAAAGCATCCATCATTGTTTTAAAAAAAATGTTTTATTCATGATTATCCACAAAAATGTAGGTGTGGTTCCAGGTATCCATTCATATTTTGATGGTACACATGCTCTTATATTGTGTATGTACTCATTGACTGCAGAACAATGAATTTATTTACTGCAATTTGGTAATGAATTGCTCTCATTTTGTCAACCTTTCCTCTGTTACTAAATTGAGAGAAGTGAAGCATTTGATATTTTCATACAGCTCGCAGAAAGTTGACCAAAAAAAATGTTTGCTTTTAGTTTTTAGTTCCCCTGTGAGAATTATCAGTATGATTTTTGTGTGTTCAGCCCAACATGCTAAAAACAACAACAAAAGAAAGGTGACCAGCTGCTTGACATAAGTGATAGTTCCATAGATAATCTAGGAAATCTAGGACCTATTTTGCCTTAGCTTCCACAAGTCGGTGTCATCTACACCGTCAGGCGGGTCTTTTGCATGTGGAATCTAAGCCGCTGGCTTTGGATGAAAACGTTGTCTGTATGTGTGCCAGTCAGTATTTTCAAGGTTCCCACGAATATCGCCACTGATGTCACTGACTGACTCTTGAGAAAGATAAGATAAATGCATATAGTTAGCCACATATGTAATTTAAGCAGGTAGATAAGGTTGTAGACAATTGACCTTGACCAGTTGTTCATATAAAGTATTCTAGTTTACTTCCCATGCCAGATTGGAATGGTAGGCAGTATCCCATCACAAGCTGAAAATAAGACAATCTACTGTTTACATTTTGGTTTGTTTTGAATTTGGTCTTCTTTTGCATGGGGAGGAAAACTGTACCTTAACTGCGCAGTGATTTAGAAGGGATGACTCAGAAGATTTGAAATATAAGTTGTTTGTGTAGGAATTAGAATAGCAAACTCAGAACTAAAATAAGTCCATTAAAATGTCAATTTCCCAAGTTTGAGATGAATCTGATTATATGTTTTCATTGGTTAACCCATTTAGTATAGTATAACAGTGCCATAGGATACTTGTGTATAGCAAATTTCTGGATCCAGAATTTCTTCATAACAAAGTTGTGGTTTTCTATATGAAGGACTTCGATTGAGCTTAGCTATAACGGAAGAGGCCGAGATTTGAATGAAAAGTGCTCTAGTTTTCGAGTTACCCCTCCCCACAGTACACAAAACACAACACCTTTATTTGAAGGATAAAATATGGAGATTTAAGGAACATGGATGGTTGTGGTTGAAAATTTGGTTGGCAGGGACGATTTCGAGGCCGAGAAAAAAGCATTTTGGGTTGCAAATTAAGCGAAATTATTTTTAACATTTTTTTTAAAGTAAAAACTATACAATTCTTATTTTTATGGTATCCTTTATGTTATTGATATAGGTTTTTACTTTGCATAAAGGGTTCAGGTAATACTTGTCTGTGGTGACAAGTGATAAAAAGGATGTTTTTTTAGAAAAAAAAAGTGATTTTGGGGCTAAAATTCTAGAACCTTTATATTGTATAAAACAGATATCTATAATAAAAGTCAGAGATTGATAGAATTGCATCATGATTAATTTGTTTGCTTGAAATTAAATAAATATTGCCACCAAGTTTTTGACCACACCATCATTTTTAAAAATTATTAATAACTATCTTTGGAATAGAAGTGGTTGCGTTTGTTGTACCGAGAGAGGAGGGTTGTTGACAATTTTGCAGTCCAAACGGCTCCCTAGATTTCACACAGTGATTATTATATATGAACAAGTATTAGGTATATGCAAAAAACACGATTTGTTTGAAATTGTGAGGGAGCCCCCTCGGGAAATTTGAGTCAGCCTTTAAATCCGCATGAAATTAATCTTGCAGAATATTTTGAGTTTCATGTAGTCTGATTAGCCTGTGTAAGATCATTTCAGGTTGTTCAGACATGTTAGATGACTTGCCCATGGTTTCAGAATGGCTTGGGACAGTCGAGGGTTTACACCTTACTCTACCAAAATGACTGTGATTTACAGGCGTAATTCCTCTTTGAAGGAAAACGTATTTTTTCATGGTGCATTTGCCCAGGTAGAACCTCAGGAGAGCAAATTTTATTAGGCCTTTATACAAAATAAATCCAGAATTAGTACCCAATTTACAATCCCAGCAAAGTGGGTTCTGATTGAACCAGGTACCTCCAGCACCAATGGCTCCCCAACCTGGTCACCGGTCTCTATTGTAGTGCAAACAAATTTAATGAGGGACACATGTAGAGAATCAATGGCAAAAGGAAGTTGTGTGGAGAGTGCCAAATTAAATTGATTTTTACGACAAGTGATTGAGTTAAGGTGGTTCCCATGTGTAGGTCAAGAGCCGTAACTACATAGATCTAAGACATTTTTTACCAATATGTTGTTACATCTTAACAATTTAAACCAAAAGAATGTTCTTCATTTTACATTTCCACAGGAATTTTCAGCTCTAGGATGTCAAAAATCACAAAAAATACCAGTGTTTTCATATTTTTACGTTTGAATTTTTTTCTGTGAACCCTTACCTCCTATTTTCATTTTTTCTGCAGATTATGGAAAGAGGTGTGCTTCTTCTAAATTCCTTGCTGCGAGTAAAATAGAAATAATTATTACTCAAGATATGGCCATTTCCCCAAAAATGTGTTAAAATCATGTTTTTTGAAAAAATGGCCCATCTCTTGAGTATGGGTATTATTTCTTATGTTACCCGCAGCAAGGCAATTATGAAAGAGCACACCTGCTTTCAATAATCTTGCAGAAAAATGAAAATAGGAGGTAGGTTTCACCAGAAAAAATCAAACGTAAAACATATGAAAAACCCCTGTATTTTGTGATTTTTGACGTCTTGAGGTGAAAAGCTGGGAAAAATGTTAAAATGAAGACACATTCTTTGGTTTTAAATGTTTTTTAGATGTGACAACATATTGGGAAAAATGATCTTTAGATCTATTTAGAACTCTGAGCTAACCATGGGAACCACCTTAAAAGGTGTTGTTTACTTAGTCTAATTTGGACAGGAATGAGACTGTAGATCTCATGGGGTTCACTTTTAAAGCGGCACTGGCACATTTTCACAAAATATCAATTTCTCAATTTGCTTTCAAATGATAGGTCTAGACCATTGGAAGAAGAACAGAGATATATTTGCACATAAAAATAACATACCCCAAAACAGATAGGGACAGTGATATGAGGAAAAGACATCCAGGTAATTTGAAGGCCAACTTTTAAGTTTTCCATAACTCTTTAATCAACAAATGTGTATATTACATGAATATTTTTGACTGTACTCACTGATATTAAAACCACAAGGGGGTTTATAGACCGATCAATCAAAACAGTGTTGTGCGCATAGCGTGGGCAACAACAGACGGCGTGCGTGTCTTTGTACAGCCATTTCGTCGTCAGCTGAATTTAACGTCACCGCACGTTAAATTATAAATCGTTTTGTTTACCATAAGAAGGCTGATTTGGTCTTAATCATTTCGGGTGAGGGCCTTTTGTATAATAAAAGCCTTACAACATGCAAAAATATCGATTGAAAAATATGAGGGCGCCACTATGTTCAAATGTGCAGCCAGGTACTTGAAGTAAGAGTAATTTGCACACCAGTGGAGTCATGAAGGCAGTTACAGTGATTAAGGGCCTTAGAGCACTTGGCATGCCCTCTAGTACTGGGAAATTTAGCCAGTATATGCGTCAGTCCAGATCTGATTTCAGGTATTGAGATTGATTGATTTTGAAAGACATCGTCATTGTTATTATTAGTTCCCTCCACATGCTGTTGGGTACTATAGAAATAGTAGGCCCATTTTTCTTTCCGTAATTCTTTACCTCAGAGATGTCTCTTGATGAATGCTTGGTCTAGTTACAAGATGAGTCTTGGGTTTAGGGGTCAAAGGTCAAATATGGTCAGTTTTGAAAACCTTGAAAACAAAATATCTTGAAATTTCGATAGAATGTTGATCTTTGTAGCATAGATGAATTTGAGTAAAAAATGTGTCAGGGCCAAAGATGGCTCTTGAACCAGCGGTTCAAAGGACTGATTTGGACAGTGAAAAAAAAATAACACATTATCTTGAAATTAAAGATGAGCAGATGGTAATTTGTGTGTAGTTGATGTCCTATTAGTTAAGGCTTATGTCTGTCTTGATCTGAGGTCAGTGGTTCAAATATGGCAATTTTAAAAGAAAAATGACAGTAAGTGGTGAAGATTAAACTGGTGACTCGGATTTCCTGTAAAAAGTTTGGAATTGTCAGCCCCAGCCTTCCCCCAGTTTTTAATTTAATAGTCATATAGATAGTTGCATTAGTCATTGAGGTATATGTTAGTTGCAGTTGAGAGGTAGGCTAGTGACATGCAAATATCTGGCTTTCTCAACAATGAAGTGCCGTCCTGTGAAAGGCAACTCTAAATGTCCTGGAATTACAAATGTGTATACCAGAAATCTATCATAGTCTTTAATGCTGTTCTCTTATGACTATGGGGATAATTGAATCATTTTCATGAAACTTGATATTAAGGGAGGGTTGAAGCAAACTGCAATGTTATTCGGTGTGAGGTCATCAGATCCAAGGCACTATTAGCTCAGTTGATATTTGTTTATTGCCAATAATACAAAATTGAATGGTATGAAACTCTATAGAAACAACCTTCAGCCCAGCCAGCAGCTTCTAAGAAACATCGAGCTTGTTTACATTTATATTAGTTGTTAAAAATAGATGGTAATACCAATCAAACCGGCCTGTAGGCCTATACTATATACTGATGGTGGATAGCCATATAGTGTCATTGTGTTTTTCTGAAAAGGCTTCAGGTTACAAAAAAGAACACCTTTATCTCAAAAATGCTTGTGGATGTTTTGCAACAGTCTAGAAATACAGAGATGAGATTGGGTTGATAATGAGTATATAGTTTTTGCTGGAGTAGATCGGTTGCGTACATTTTCAAGTATTTTATCGATATATCTTGGACTATGACACCTTTTTTAAATGAAAAAGTCCATCCAAAATCATTCAAGCATGTATTAAAAAATATATAAACTTCATCAACTATAAAAGATTTGAAGTAATTGCATTCTTTTTGTTAAACCTGAACCGGGGAAACGTTTAAAAGCACTATCAGTGATTACTATATCAGAACTCCAACAAAATGGCCAAAAATAAGATTTGTAAGACCAAATCAAGGATTCGTAAAGACAAAAACTAAACCTGTACGGACAAAACTAGGTATTTAGCAATTACTCTTCATGACGGACACTTATTACGAACAGGTAATTTGAAGGAGATTCATTATGTGCAGAGTGGTTGTTGCCTTTCTCTATATCTCAGTTGAAAAAAAAACTTATAAAGAATTTACAGGACTTATCCTTTTCCTTTAAGCTTTCGCAAATTCAAATTATTGTAGATCAGTTGGTGTAGAACACTGATAGTGTCTTTAAACACAAGAATTGTCCAACGGAATACTGCCAAAATGACATACCTACTGGGGTCTTTAATGGGGGCTGAGGATTTAAAGTGTATAAAGGGTTGTTCATAGAATGGCTTCACCCCAAAACCCCACTGTAAAGTTTGGCGCCATATTGCAACCCATTTGATGTGAGAGCCTGACAAAACCGTGATTTTGTAATCATACGAGCACGGTGTAAAAATTAGTATTGGTCGACCAAAATGGAGCGTATTTTGCTACAGAAACAATCCAACCATACATCCTTTAGCATAAGATTCCACAGGGTAAATGATAAAAATACTGGCTTCCTCCAAATACCAAAATTTGACCACTTCCCGTAATATCTGGGTTCTGGGGACGAGGCTATTAGCATTTAGACATGGTCATTTTAAATGGTGGTACAGATACTGTATACACCAACCCATCAAGTCCCTCATTTAGAGTAAGGAAATGAGGCTGTGGATTGCAAAATGGCCTTTCCCTTAACATTCACTATGAGTGTCCGATCGGCTCTGGGACACACCCACCCCCCCCCCCCCCCGATTTTTTTAACTGGAATAGTTATAATGTGATACAGATGAAAGCCGTATTTGTATCATTATGTACTGAATTCAGCTTCAAATCCACTTCTTGCCAAAGATATAAACAAAAAAAAAACTGTCGTTTTAGTGGTTAAAAATGCAATATTAGCACGTAGTGAATGGGCCTTGCAATGTGCATTATGGCTTCTATTATCAAAACTGCAAGTTCGTTTTCCACGATACGTGATGGTAAGTGTATGCAGGGTGCCAGGCTCTCATATAACTGGAGAACAAGATACACATTAACATCGGAACACCCCACCTTTTAAACCATATCAAATATTCTCTAAGTAACCTGAACCCGAGATCTCCTTGGCAATGTGTCTGCTGAACCATACCAACCACATTAATTTTGCCTTGTGTTAAAACACAAAAATTTGCCAGACAACTCCCAAACAAGTAGAGGTTATCTGAGTAGTAACACATCTACCTGACACCACACCAATCAATTGCTTAACCCTTAATTGGTATGAGCAGGATGACCTATGGTGGTGATGGTGGTGTGAGAATAGTAATAATAATGTATTAATATAACAATGATGTGTTGATAATTCTAAAGTTAGGCAAAGTTTTAATATTCATTAGACATAATGAGTTGTATGATGGCCTGTGGATAGCAAACCTTTTACAGGCAGCCTGTCATATTAAAATTTGAAATTTGAATTAGTATTTATATCCTTATTATTAAGAATAAAAAACAAAACACATCTTTATCTAATTTCACCCAAGCATCAAATATTATACATAATGAGGGTGTGGAAAATTGCCTATAAGGTCGATTCTAGATGATTGATGATATAATGTTGATGGTTAGGGGAAAACTTATTTTACCCTAACATTGAATTGTAGGCAAACTTTCCACCAACGTACATATTAAACATGGTAGGGAAGTAGCAATAATTAATAAGATATTACTGGAAGGGAATTACCCTGAGTCTTGTCTCAGTGGTGCAGGAAAAGGAAATATTATGAATGCATAATATGATCGATTGTATACTGTAATTCCTTAAATATAGACACTTTGTTTGTTTCACAGTCTTTGAGTGGCCTTTTATGAGTATTAGTCAGGAGGAATTGTGGAGGGCAGGGTGGAAGGTGGAAATGGAGTAGACTTTCTATCGATCGATTTTAGTTAATGAGGACCAAGCAAATAATTTTGGAGGGTGTGCAAAAAATTTCGTGCAGTGCATTTGTAGAAATCCAATATGGCCCGCTACCACTTCAAATTCATTCAAATGGCCCTAATTTTATTGATCTCTATATCCAAGTTTTTAAAACACGAGGAAATTAAGGACAGGTTTTTATGTGATTGATCACAACAAAACCATACCATCAAATCCAATACTGGAACCCCGAAATCCAATATGCCCCGAAATTATCCAATTGACCATAACTAATCAAGTATTTGTGATAGAAGGCATTAAATTTCTAGGCTCTTATACCCAGTAGGAAATCATACCTGGCATCGGTTGTAGACACCTACCGATTAAAAGGTTTCGAAGTTTATTGGACAAAAGGTGAAAAGAAAACGCCAAAACTTGTTTTGAAACTCGCCTGCTATCTAATCGTTCCCCTAGAAAACCATGCTTGACTTTCTGCGTGACACGACAGAAAAGTACTAAAATCCTCATATTATACATAAAGACGGGTATCACTTCAGGTGTGATCTAATAATGGTAAGCATTCCAAATATGTAAAAAACCGGGGGGGGTGTTCGAGAAAAAATTGGGCGCTTCTTCTGGAAAGGAAACTCCTATGTCTCTTTAAGATCTTTAACCGGCTTCGGGACTGCCATCGGGAATATAAAAAATGTCGATACAGAGAAATGCCCAAAATAAGGGTTTTAGTGACCCCAAATACACTATATTAATAAGTGTAAGCAAAAATACAGACACTAGCTACAAACCTCTACACTGCAAAATAGGGAGAACATTTGCAGGTCTGGATGCGTTTCAAAAATGCATTCTAGGGTGTTAAAATAATACCAATTGCAGAATTGTGTCACTAGTAAACAGATTTGACCACCTGCAGAACATGTTTTATGTGCTAGGCTTAATTCGCTATCATACAATATGTATTTACTGGAGGAGTAAGAGTTAAGATCATTTAATGATTCTGAGCGCCATCAATATTTGACTTTGAGCAGCCATTACAGGATTTTTGAGCAATGTAATGACCAAATTACATATTAAAACACTTCATCGTGCGTAACAACACCGGAGTACCGCAAAAAATGTCTATCAAAAATACTTAAGGTATTTTTAGTGATTTTGGACATTGAAGCAGCCATATTGGATTTGCAAAAATGCCATGCACCAAACATTTGCCACACCCTTCAAAAAATATTGGCTTAGGTCCTAATAGACTAAAAACTATCGATATTATAAAAAGTCTGTACTCCATTTCCATCTTCAGGCTGTGTGCACAAACTTCCACCTGACTATATGTAGCAAAGGATATCAAGTGTTTTTTGCCCTTAGTTGTAAACCTATAAAGCATTTTAGGTCAAAAACTACTGCAGAGTTGTTAATATGCCTTTCAGGTCGAGGGTATCCAAACCCTTACTGGGCAGGCCTCTAAAGTCAATACTGAAATTAAATTGAGCAATCCCAAGTGTATTAGTAATGTATGGCAAAACACAGTTGCCATGGAGAAAGAGCATTCCTACATTGTTAAGGTGATGAAGTGTATTAAAAACAACTACACCTACATTTCATTTCATAATTTGTAGACAAGGATACATCAGTCTAATTTGGTATATGTTTTAGTCATTGAGTCAGAATTATGGCATGCTTATATGACTTCAACTAATTTATTATATCTGTCATTTTGTAAATATTGAAATGTGATTTAACTCTGTTGTGTTTTGGAGATTTTTTTATGAAATAAAACCTGTATGCTTATGTTAAAATAAGAAAATACCCTGATTTTGAGTAGTGTTGCTTTTATTTATACATTATATCAATCAACTGTGTGTCCGGACATTTTCAGATACAGTGAGGGCTGGGGGTGTGAGTGTGTACCCAGAGGGTGAGAAAAATACTTGACAAAATTTGGAGCTGTTTCTGGTGGCCTACACTCAGAAGAGACGTATCTGAGTATTGTAAGACTTGTCACATATTCCCTGAGGTTACACCCTTGAGAAATATAAGGACACAAAATATTGTGAAAGCTTTAACCAAGTTTTTCAACCATTTTGGTCTTTCAAAATCAATTCAGTCTGATTGAGGATCAAATTTCATGTCAGTTTTGTTCCAACAAGTGTTGGACAAGTTGGGAATTTTCCAGTATTGTTCTTCAGCATCCCAGGGAGCCCTATAGAGAGGTACCACTAAACACTGAAAACAATGATCAAAACATTGTTTTGAATTTGAGAGGTATTGGGATGTTTGCTACCAGGGAGGATGTACAGGAATCCTTAGGATTCAGTTCATTTGAGTTTGATTGGTCACAGTGAGAGTGCCATTGACACTACTGAAAGCAAAGTGGTTGTGTGAAAATCCTGATGTGAATTAACTTGACTTTGTGTCTCAATTTAGACACACACAGGCTCCAAAGAGCCACAAAAATTGCCAAAGAAAATCTCAGAGTCAGCCAAACATGAACATGATGAAGACATGGTATTACAAAGATGCTAGAAACAGTGTGTTCAAACAAGGTGACAAAGTTTTGGCATTTATTCCAATACAAGCCTTCAAGGGTTTGCAAGCCAAGTCAACAACTGTCTCATGAATATGCTCCAGGATAAAGAAAGTGATGACATGACATGGACCTTTGTATTCAGTGTTTCAGTATTGGGCCATTCAAGTTTGTGACCTAAAACCGGTAATTTTTTACTTTCAACCCAATGCTGTTTTGTCAACGTATCTGTTATATTTTTACATTATTAAATTAATAACCTTGAGTCTAAACCTAACAAAAAATGAAGTACTAATGCTTTGTGGGCTAAAATGAGCGTAAAAGTCAGGGTTTTTATGTGGTAAGAATAGGATTTTTGTGGGATCACATGATCTTATTGAGTGAAATTTCCCAAAACCGGTGCATTATGAGATGGACCCAATACACTCTCTGGGCCATGTGGCTGTAGTAGCAGATTGTATTTATAGGGAGTGTCAAAATTAAAGGCTATTTTAACTTTTAAAATTTGACATTCGGGTAACCGTGACTGGAATTCAGACCGGGTAATTTTCAAGGTTGGGCGGGTACTGAGTGCCCCCCTGATTATTATCCCAGCCCTAATTGTATTACTAGTGCTATCTACAGTAGATAGGGGCTGTTTAAACAGTTTACTTTCACTTCATAAGTGTTTTGGTTGAATGCAATTTCAATAAAAAAAAAAAAACATGAAAAATTGATGTTTGAGACTAAAACACTGCATGATTATTAAAAAATACTGCAAGTAAATTTGCGTCATCCCCCTGGCAAGATGGCAGTCTGGAACATGACCTCAGATGACCTTTGACCTTTGTCCACGACCTTTGACATCATCCACATATGAAGGAACCCCTATTGCACCTTAACCCCAAGTCTGGTTTAAATCGGACTTAAACTTTTCAAAGGAGACGCAAAAAACGAAAACCTAACCAAAACCTAACCTAACCTAACTGGAACACACATAATACGGACATTCGCACCCTCGCAATATCCCCCTCTGCTTTTCAAGCCAGGGGGATAAAAATACAATGTGGAAGTAATGTAGATTCCACACCTCTCAAAGACCCTGTTCGTTACCCTCTGGCTGAATTGTGTTAAAAGAAAGAGTAAAAAATGACACCTACAAACTAACAAACTTTTGAGATCAGAAGTCTGTGAGGCTTTCTGCTGAGTAATTATATTTATAGTGCTTATTTGAACCCCTTTACCATCGGAATCTTTGGACTAGAAACTCTAGTTTGAAAGGAGCTCACAACCCATGCATCGTAGTCTTCGCGCGCCATTAGCTCGAAATTTCCGTGATCACCATAGTGTTTTTTTCTGAGTGAATGGTATGCAGAGGTGTAGAGTTCTAAGAAAAATACTGTCGCTTGGAACTGAGTTGTTTCGTTAGCGGAAAATTGGCATTTTAGTCAGGGCAATTTTACATAAATGAATGACAGTGTATTTGGTGGTGTGCAACCAAAAGAGCAACCGTTTTGCTGATCTTTGCGACGGTAACTTTCTGAACAAGCTTGAACAAACCACATGCCAGCCTGACGATGTTCTTGTAATTTGTATGTCCAATGATTTTTATATCGAAGGTCGCCACATTATTGCCGTAAACTTTCTTAGCCTACCTTGAAAAATATTTGCCAAAATCCTTGCATATATACTGACTTGCACACCCGTCTTCAAATTCATCTCCGGAAAATGCGGAAATGGGAAGTAATGGTAACATCTGCCTTGAATTACACATTTGTTAGTATAGGGTTTTGTTTTTTGGTAACAACGTAGTTCGCCATTGGTTTCTTGATGATTTTGTCCTGCTTGGGGTTGCAGTGTGGTCCTGTAGTTCCGATGATATGGAATTTGTTAATAAAACTTGGAATTCCAGATTTCAATTAGGGGAAGCCGGACAGCCAAAAGTCATTTTTAGCAGCTCAGTAAGTTAGGGGTTTCTTTGTCATTCCATCTGCTCGTAGTAAACGCTATCAGGTGCTAGATAATGGGACCTACTTTCAACTACATGTACTAGATTGAGCTGGCAATCAGCTGGCATGTACAGAAAAAAAATCCTGAAAAAAGTAACAGTATTATAGATTTTCCCAGTTAATTTCGCATCTGGGGAGAAGTAGAGAACCGTCCTGTGGTCTTTAAACAACAGCACTTTAAACAACCCTCTTTTTAAACAGCAAAATTTTGAACAGTGGTCTAACAATGTAACTCATCATCGACCAATGTATCCAAGTCAATGCTGCAGAAAGATCAAACAAAGTGCCTTTTAAGCGACGCTTTAACTATAGGAAAGCAGACTGGCAACAATTCACTCAAGATCAGAAAGTAAAGAGGATTTCTCCATACCCCATAACTATGATAAATATGCCCAACTTGTAAACAAGACTGGTAGGGGATTCATACCCAGAGGCTGCAGGACGGAATATACGCCAGGCCTTTTCAAGGAATGTGCTGAAGAATATCAAGAGTATACCACCATGTTTGAAGCTGATCCTTTCTCAGCTAAAACAACTGCTAACGGTGAGAAAGTGTCGGAGAGGATCTCCCAGGAAAAGATGACCAATAAGAGCAAGAAAGCATGATCTACCATCCGAAAACTTCAAGGGGATCCAACGGAACCGCCACCACCAAAATATGTTTACACCCAAATAAGTTGCCCACCAACTGCTTTTAAATGGCAAGTGCAGCAAAAAGCCCCAAGAAGATCAAAACTAGACCGTAAGAGGTTAAGTGTCCCCCTGGTTTCACTCTAGGGTTCAACACGGAGGAACTGGAAACCGGTATTGCCAAACTTCACCAGAAAATCAGTAGGCCTTGGCAACATTTCAACTGAGCAGCTGAAAAAAAAAATCGGTCCATAGCAAAGGAGTGGCTTCTTGAGTTTTACAATTGCTGCCCTTATTTCCCGCACACACTGTTAAAAATAAACATGTAAAAAAACAGGCAGTTGAACTGGCAGCTGGGCCTCACTCCATGCCGAACGTAAATAACTGGAGCGCGTAAAAATACGAAACTATTGCAGGGAACTTAAAATAACGACGTGAAACTACAGCTTCAACGTTATTTTTGGTTTTTGGACTTTTTAAACAATATTGAGAATTAAAACGTTTTACAATTCTCTGACCAATTTTTCACGTTTAGCTATGGCATCATACAAACGTTGTATTTACCACGTGGTGTTAAACAAGTTATATTTCAGGCAAACAATATCAGAGGAAAAAAGGCAAACACAAAGGGAAAACGTGCAGAACTCAAGATTTAATCAGTTTATACACTTTGTTTTATATGGTACTGTGCACATTCTAATTTCACCAATTACTTAATCACATATGAATAAACTTATGTACCTTACATAGATTCGAACCATGGCCTTAAGATTACAAATTCTTCAAAGCCTATCCACTACACTACATGGACTTTCACTGATAGCCGATGATAAACTTAAATTATATGTACTACTTTTTCAAATTAAACTAATTATAATCCAACAAAGGATGAAAGAGTTTTTAAAACTATTTTTAAAAATATACGGAAAAAAGATTTTGAATTTTTTTAATGACGTTACTTACAACGTTATTTAACACATTTAAGATAAGACACAATTTCATAGTTTTCGTATTCTTACATTAAAAACAGTAAGTTACAAACGAACGTAATATTACGGAAATAACGGTCAGCGTATAAATACACCTTTTTTCAAAATAATGTAGTATATTTTTAGCCACTGTTTATTTCATTTTCTGCTTCCAATTGTAATTTATATTTTAGGTATAGGTAATAAAGCGTGAAGAATTAATGAATAAGTGGGGTTTACCGTAATTTAAAAGGTAAAGTCTGGTAAAATGTAGGAACATTTTTAACAAGTGCAGGTTCACAAGTATCTGAGGAAAGCACTGTGTTATGGCACTCCTAACGCCTGGGAAGGAGCCAATCTAATCCGAAGAGCTATAGACCAATATCACTCCTCAGCCATACCTACAGCTCTTTGAACGTCCCCTGCTCAACTGTTCGGCACATATGACATTATGATAGAGGAACACTTCACAATACCAGAAACAACAGGTTTCCGATCATACAATCAACAAACAAGCCAGGTACTCAACCTAACTCACACATCGAGGATGGTTTCGAGAACGGTTTTGCAACCGGAGTCTTTTCGTCATCTATTAGCATCTTATGACACTGTTAATTACATGTTCTTTGTTCTGTTATAGGAACGAAGAAGAGCCGATGACGTACGCTCAGAAGGGACTACCCAAGGGAGCGTGTTCGAACCTCTCCTGTTCAACATATATTATATATATATATATAAGCCTTATATACTAGGATTAGGAATTCAGGAACCTGACGTTCTATCTATGGCAGTCTAATGGCAGACGATCTTGGAATTGCGCACAAGATGCCGACTTCACAGTTGTCGAAGAGAACGCTCCAAAGACACATTCCATCCAAGACACAGTGTGTGCTTGTTCCATCTACGCAACGTAAGCCAAACGTCAGCTTAAAGTACCTGGTCTGGAACACTCCTGAGCACCTGATAATCCTGTCTACCTAGCTTACCTAGGATTACCTTGTCCGCACCTCTCTTAAAGATCCACATCAAGAAGACGAAGAGGAAAGTATGTTCACGCAAGTAATATCTGAACAAACTCACTGGCAAAAGATGTGGTGTCGTCCACCTGCCTTAATATAGCGACGGCACTTGCCCTTTGCTAATTCATGTTGCAGAGTACGCCGCGCCTACACTGAAACCTAAATTGGTCAGCATGACTAACTTTAGGTTAGTCCAGATAGTGCCCGTTTTTCTAACGTAAAGCTAGTCACACAGGCATGACTAACATAGGGTGAACTAGCATTACCTAATGCAGGACTAACTTGTATGACTAACATCAACATTAAACTTGCATGACTAACATCTACATTAGTCATGCACACTGACTAACCAGTTTGACTAGCTTGGAGGTTAGTCCCCTGGCAATGCAATGACTACTGTAGGCCTAGTTGCATACTAGTTTATGACTACTTTAAGTTAGTCCATATGGTGCGAATTTTTTACTAACATAACGTTAGTCATGCCAATTCAAAGCTAGTCATGCAGGTTTTGACTGCCATGGTCAAAACTAGTCAAAGCTGTTTGGACTAACTTGCATGACTAATTTTTGATTTTTTTTAGGTGTGTTTTTATTAATAATAGTGATAATAAATAATATGTGATAATAATATATAATAATAATAATAATAATAATAACAAATTAAAAAAAAACTTCTTTAACAACATTTGAAAACCAACTAAAGACACTGATTGATTGGATAGTTGGCCTGAAGATTTAGACTTACATCCTAAGCAATAATTGCTCCATCAGAAATCCATTGTAGTAGCTTGTAGTATATCGATATCGCGAGCGTACAAGACGTAGCTGCCCACTATCTAATGTGAAAAAGCACCCTATGGCCGGATGCTGACTTGCTGCTAAGCGCCTTAAATCCATAGAGAGCTTCTTAGCAAAGACTAACCCATTGAAACAGTCTCTAAGAAGTTCAGAGAGTCGCATGCGCGCACTGTGGAAAGAATTAAAGACTTTCTATTGAACCAAGCAACATCTATTGAACCTGGTGAGCATCTTCCACCTTCCACCTGGAGCTGACTCTTCGTGGGCTGAATGGCGATGTCTCAACAGATGAGAACCAGAATTGGCCTCCCACACCTATATCCCTGCGCTATCTCCATTGTGAGCTCATGTCGAATAGCTTGAATCGGCCGATCTAGGTTTCCTTGCAGAGTGGGGCTACCTGAAAGTAGATCAGACACTACCTGTGGTTGTGGAACAGCACAACGGACAATGGAACATCTCTGGATCTGCACAGTTGGAGCAACCAAAATTTTTAGTGCACAGACAAGGGACCTTGCAGAATTCAGTGAAGCAGCCAGAAATGTACACATCTCTGGCTATCATATTTGAGACCCACTGTGTTTGGACAAGATAAGAAGAAATCTTGTTTAATTGATTTTAATAACAACACACTAATTCGTCCTGGAAAATCTGAATCTCTGAAAGGACAAACCATTCAACTTTGTGTCATTGTTTTCGTTCCTTAAATACTCCCTTCAAATTCGTCCGTTAATATCAAGACGGGCGTACTAAAAAAGCAAATTTTTGTTTCTATTGATATTCATTAATCGTTTCCTTCGATTTTGTATTATGTAGAAGCCTATTTGAAACGCATAAATGTTCTTTTGGGGATGGTTTGATTATTTTTTGTCGCCAAATGTATCTTCAAAGCAGAGAGCTATGTATAACCATGCTGATGTCTGCCATATGTCTTGTTCGCCTGAAAATTACGAAATTTGTGAAGACGCAACAAAATTGCAAGGTATCCGCGACCTATGTGTATTACAAAATACCATTACGGTAACTTCATGCTAAGAATTATTTAAAAAATATACGCTTTTGGAAATAATCACTGGCCTTTTCGGCACCGGTTTACCTGCAATTCACGATAGGTCGAGAATACCAAAGATTTTCGATTTCTTTGTTATAATTGAATAGAAATACCGTGTTTGATTTTTGCACAAAGCGATTGAATAGGGCATATATGTCAACAAACGGTTCTTTCATGACTTTGGTTCATCTTAGTTTACTTTGACTCGAGTTAAACCAAAACAAGTAATAAATTAGACCTGAAATTTGTATCCTCAGGAAAATACATCTTTAACAAGCCATCAATAATTAACTATAATAAGTATGAGGGCGGACCCGCCTCTTATATGCTTTTGTCGTCGTGCGAGTTGTCTTAGATAGTGTAGCATTTTGTGTACTTAACTTATGTTGTTTGAGGTTCGAACACGCCAAAATTGCCAGGAATTGTAGGGATGATAGAACGGGAATGTAGAAGAGAGAAGGTATATGATTAATCAATATGCACTATATGAAAATCTGAAAAAAATGTTTTATGTTTCAAAACATCGGAAAATTCTTCAAGTGGATTTTCGAGAGCTGCTGGTAGCAGAGAAAGTGTTTTTTGAAGAAGGAATAAAATCTGCGTAAGTTGTTTGAGCTCCGAGTTGGGTACCTATTTCGCGAGATGGTTTCTACCACTTCAAGTGGCTAGAATTCCTGTTTCGGCTTCTTTACTTGGGGCCAGGTGTAATTTTTAATTAGTGAAATGGCGGAGGCAATCTAGGCATACTTTATAGGTTTTGGACTTCTTCACTGTTTGTAAATAATTATATATAAAACCCGTATATAATATAAGGGTATCTGGATATTTGTAATGGAGAATACGTGTGATTGTGTTGAACGAAGACATCTCGCTTGGGTTGCCGCCGTTGCACCCCCGAAAGCTAAATGGAAAAATCGCACTTCTTACGTCATAGCTCGTTTGCGAGATGTCCAAGTTGGAAGAATCGAGTAATCCAATATCCAACAATACATTATGTCAATTGTCCAATAACGCTGGTATAGTTTTAAGCTTGTAACTTCATTATCTGTACACGAGCAGTCTTAAAAATACCTCATCTACTGCGGTATGGGATATGGTGAAAGAGATCGCAATGATCTAACTCAAGATAATACCTAATTTTAAGGGCACTTAAAGCACACAAAAGGGCTTCCGTGCGATGTTGTTTATTGCGTGGCATATCTGAATTGAAAGGTTTAGGCCTACGGGCTAAACTATAGAAAAAAATAATTTGTTTTGCTGTGGACAAAGTTAGTTTTAACCAAGAAAATGTTGTAAATGAGAAGAGAAAATTAGCCCAATTTGATTATCTTAAACATGACATTAGCTATTTGTTAAGTATTTGGATGACCTTGTACGTGTAGATTGAAATAGTGAGCTGAGAATTACAAAGCTATAACGATCTTTGGTCATTTTGAGTTGGGCCTTTTAAGTTCAAAAAAACAGTTTGTTTTTTTGCGTCAGTAAAAGTGCGAAATTCAATTCCCCACCATCACTATTTTCATACTTTCTTCAATTATGATGTCATAGTGACTTCATATTGTGAAGATTGGTACTCAATTTGATACCAATAGAAAATGAGTAACCTAACATCGGCGTGTACCTAATATATAGGAATGAGAAGCCCAGTAAGGAAATAATCGGGGGGCCTGGGGCGGGGGGGGAGGGGCGTTCGGGACTTAACGAGGGTGGCGCCGTGTGTGTATGGTGTTGCGAATTTTATATTTGGGTTGTATGTGTTCGTTTGTGTGTGTAAATGAATGTGACATTTGATTACTTTACGTGCGTATATTTTGGTTTTATCAATAGTCCATTCTATTGTTGTTAATAATAGTTAATTTCACAATTTTAAAAAAGAAATTTATGGCACTTCATAATATTTTAAAGCCACTGACATTTCAATGTTTCCTGGTTTTTTTAAACCTGATTAATTTTTCACTATACTTCATTATTTACATAGTATTTATTTCATATTGTTTTTGCTGTATTCTTATGATGGAACAAATAAAGAATGATGATTGATAATTCATTTCCGTGTACAAACGAATGGGGAAATACATGGTCCGGAAAAGGGGCACTCAAAAACAATTCTAAAAAGTAACCAGCACCCAATTTATTGTGATATATAATTTAATTTGGGTTATTCTTAAAGGCACTATCAGTGATTTGCAGATCGGAAAATCGAAAAAAGAAAATCATCAACAATCTGGTATTTCCATGGCTGTGACAAGTTCAGGTGTCCTAACGTACCTTGCAAGACTGATAAGACCGAAACAAAAGTAATAAGGCCAAAATGATATTTTAGTCATTACTGTTCAGACTGTCCGCACGCGCACGGACATGTACTATATACAACACGTAAATGAAAGGAGTTGTATCCTTTGACCCTGCTTTTTCTTAATTGTTGTCAATATTTTCAGTGGAAAAGATAATTTATGAGGAATTGTACAGACTAATCTTCACTTTTAAGCTCTTTCCTGCGAATTTCAACATATTTTGACCTTTCGTATGAATCATGATAGCTGTCTTTAAAAGCTCATAAAAAGCATGTTGTTAACTGTATGTGCATCACTGTGGAGGAAAGCGCAAAATGGCTACATTTCAGTCAAATTGCACTCCCTAATTCTAAACCGATCAATTTATTGTATTTTTTTTTCTTTCCACTAATAGAATGTCTTAGAGCAATATATAGTGCCTGTGCAGATAATTGCAGAATATCACAATTGGGGAAATGCATTTTCTGATGTACTGCCCCCCACCCCAGCACACCACACACTAATGTGTGTAAAAACACTGTATCCATTGGAGTGGTTAAGAATGGAAACGGCTATAGCACATGATAGAGAGTACAGTTAAAATGTACTTTGTTTTGTCGTCGTTTATCTTGTACTTGTGTAAATTTTACAGTATTATACGAAGCATTCATTCTACCAACTAAAATAGACTACCGTAATAATAAGTATAATGTATATTTAAAGATGGTCTAAAATTCTTGGCAAGTTGGCTAGGTTGGTGTGCGTTCTATCAAGGTGCTTTTTATTCCCTACATTATTCCACGCTCTTCATAACTCACGATACACCACATTTGCAAGAGTTTTAATTTTTAAATTTTCTTTTTGAGTATACTGTAATATTTACCTGTTTTGTTGGCAGAATGCCAGTATAATATTGTAAAATTACAATATTTTTAATAGTATACTGTTGGTCCGAGACCCCGGTTGAAGTACAATTCAGTTCATAAGGTCTCCTTTGGTAAACTTTTGCCTCAAAGCTCAATTTTAGCAAATTCGGCTCCAAATCCGGCACATGATTTCACAAAAATTTCAGTTCCTAAGACCCTACCCTTGGGACACAAGTTCCCAAGCACCCAATTTCGGAAATAGGGCCGCACATCCCTACCTGAAAAAAAAAAAATTAGAGACATCCTACCGGAGCAATCGATCTGCATGTAAACTGTCCTTTGAACCCCCCCCCCCTTCTATCGCCAAGACGCCCGAATACGGTTCCGGAAGGAAACCAAAAACCAACCCCAAAAAAAAGCGAAAGCCGAGACCGCGAAATTCTGTTGAATTTTCGATCCAGCGACCTACATTATGGTTAGATATCATCGAGAAAAGATTATTTCCCAAATTCAGTTGGGATATGAGGTGTTGTTGTTTTGTTGATGAAAGGAGCAATGTTTTGACGTTACGGACAGAACCGGGGGGACAGAAAATACCAAAGTACGAATTTTCTTCCTAAGTAGTTCGATTTTGCACGTACGCATACTATATTAGCTTAGGTCAACGGTTCAGCATGATTAGTCTCTTTTTTTTAGGTAAATCGGGGTGAGTATCTGGGATCACGACAGTCCCTTTACTTGTTTCAGTCTCTCGCCGCGACTGCCCTGTCCAGCGCAGAGGCCAGGCGTCCGAAAAACAAATTCGCATTTACGGGTGCCAAATGCGCGAGGTCGTGGCTTGAGTTGTATAGAAGGAAAAACTTACTGTAGTGTAAAACCTGAAGGTAACATAACACACGACCTGCAACCGAAGAGGTATTACATACACAGGTCACCGTGAAATGTACACACATTTTAATTCCAGTCTGTCTCTTTTTATTCAGAAGAATATTTGGGGATTCACCACCCGCAACGTGGCAATTGTGAATAAAATATTACCAGTATTTCATCGCAAATTAAAGTGGGATGCGATTATTGGTGTGTTGAAGGTAAGAAACAGACTAGAAATGTAGTGTTAGTGTGGCAAAAGTCTTTCAAGGTTAAAACGACAATTGGAGACTTACGACGGAAGTGTAGGCATGCTAGTTTATACTTTTAAGCACTATTTGAGGGAAGGGGTATGGGAAAGTTCATACAGGGGTCACAGCAAGACTGTGACAGAAGACAGTTCAGGTTGTAGTTCGCCTTTCCTAACAGCTGGCCCTGATGTGTTTTGGTGCATGTTTTAAACAGCATGTTTTATTGCTTACATTCGCGGCTTGTCACAGTGTCATCGTAAACTCAGTGTACCAGTTTGAGTTAGTGACATAATAATTCTGTACATCCTAAGGGTTGTGCGTTTATATAGAAAACTATTAGACAAACCCCATCATGACACAACACCAAATAGTTGCGGAAATAATAGAAAAACAATCAACGGAACAATCGAGTGTCATGAATGAAAATTGCCCATTATTAAGCATGGTGATCGCACATGTAGGTGATTTGCTGGGGTCAGTGTGTCGATCCCGGCCTGAGAGAGGCAATTAAAGCTCATCAGTGTACAAGGACAGGAAATTAGTTGTATGAATATATTAACTAATTATGTTTATTACTGGAACGAACGTTTTCTGTATTTGTTGAAAGACGTGAACTATAGTATAGGCCTAATTATGTTTTACTCTCTAATTGCAAAAGAATTAATTATTTAAAAAAAAAGAGTGGGAAGAAAAAAAAGAGTGATCAAGAGTGAAATTGAGGGTGGAGGACACTGCAATGTGCAAATTCACTTAAAATGAAATCGAAAGGTGAAATGTCACTTAAGTAGTGGCTATTGTTATCAAAAAGTCAGTTATCACTCTTTCAAAGTTGCGTTACACTAAAGTTGTTTAACTCATTGGAGGGGAAGTGGAAACTTCTTTACAAAAAGATAATGCCAATTAAACATGCATACAAGATTTACAACAGGAATTAGCCTATGAACTATCTCTGAAAGTTAAATGTATGGGTATGGACATGATGGACAAGCACGGTTCAGACTTAAAATATGTTATTTCATTTCCTCAGCATAAATGTGAATCACGGCCATATAATTTAGGCCTATTGAATGCACGTGCGATTCAGTTCTTAGTTCTTTGTTAGAGATTAAAACGTTTCAAGGTTTAATATCTAAAAACATGTCAAAGATCTAAAACCAAAATGTTTAATTTCTAACACCAAATGTTTAATTCTAAACACCATGTGTTAATGTCTTAAACATAAAGTGTTTAATTGCTAAACATTTACCCTATAACACACACCTTCCTTACTTTCTAAACACTGATTGACAGTGTATCATGAGTGCCCCAAAGCGTTGAAAGCAGCAGCCTTAAACCCCATATTTTCATACGCTGAAATTAATTTTTTAGTCGCTGCGCGCAAAATTCAAACAAATAGTCATTGAAAGACTATTTCAGCCTGAAATTAAAGGTGATTATAACAAAAATTGGTGGTGTACAATGGTGTCATCGGGGGGGGGGGGGGGGGCAATCACCGCATGAAATGGATTATGGGTGTAAGGCGCGCGCTTTAGTCCAAACCCTGGGGCATGTGTGACAGAGACTGAAAAAATAGGGGTCTAACAGTTAATTGCCCCAAAATAGGGGCTTTCAGAGTGATAAAATTGCCACAATTTCGAAAAAAAAACAATGGGGTTTTTTTTTTTAACTTTTTATCAAAAAATCTAAAAATCCGGGTCGCGTTTTTTGTTTTTTTGAATATTTTCAAAATTTTCTCCCAAAAATAGGGGCCTTTGGGCTGACAGTGGTAACATGTTCACAAAATATAGGGTCTTTGGGTGATTGTTTTTAAAATGGGGGTCTTGGGTGACAACGATTGTGAAAACGGGGGGCTATTATTCAAAAATCCTCTGCAAAAACCTCTGCAAAAATCTTGTTGAGTAGGCCTCACACACTAATGACCACGCGTGTGGACATTGAAAACTGACATAAAATTGAAAATGGGGGGCCCCCAAACTTCGAGGACTCATCGCCTAACAATAGATTTAAAACAACCTTGTGATTTTGGATTAGACCTACAAAATTGAAGATATTGTAATGATGTCAACTTTTGATGAAGTGCAAAGAATTAATAAAAAAAGAGATTCTCGTTAGCTTTGGATTGTAATGATCCGGGTATTACAATCATGATTACAATAATTGACATCCCCCAACCATCTACGATTCACGTTATTTGGATTTGCATGTGGATTCCGGCTACATATGCACAAAATATAAGCTCTGGTTCAGAGCCCTCAGTTTTTTGGTTTTTGTTTTTTTTTTTTTATTATTTTTTTTGTGAAAGTCGCGTATTTGGGCCCTTAAACACGTAGGAAATGTTTCTGGCTCTTCATATACTCTCACATCAAAACGGATTGAAATATTCGGCGGGAAACTTACGGATTGGGTGGGGGTAAAGGCAATTCCCCCGGGTTGCGTGTTTAATTGGGTAGGACGTGCCTCCGAGAGTCTGAAAGTAGGACCCAAAGCTATACATTTTTTTTGCCAAAAAAGGGACCCAACCTATCTCAGCGATGGAAATTTTTAGGGCCAATTTAACCCAAATTTGCCATTTCCCAAAATGTTGGCATTTTAAGCAATTTTGCTCCGGATTGAAGAAATTGACTAATTTCCCAACAAATTTAAGAAAGAAACCTTTGAACAAAAAACAACATGCTATACCAAAAATTAATTGAAATTGACAATTGAAGGTCACCAATTATTTCTTCCAAAAATACGTTAGTGACCATGATGCTAATTAATGAATCAAAAAATAGCTTAAACGAATTGTTCACGGATTTATGAGGTATCTTTATCCTCTTATTTTTTGTTTCCAAAAATAAATAATTTTAGAAATAAATATCAAAGATTTCAAACGCGATCACGATTTAAACGCGAGAACAAAAAGGTCACGGAAATTTGCGTCAAAATAAACCACGTTGTTGATCATTAGAAAGTCTTTCAATGAATTAAAACTTAGTATAATCAATCTTGAATGTTTTACGGTAGGCCTTCTATTGTTGTTTTCACCAAGAAAATCAAATAAGTTTACATAGAAATCGCACAAAGGTCAAAACTCGAAGGACCATGGGTAATTAAGCCAAGAACATGAATGATACCTCGTACCCTAGTCTACGGTACCCACAATTAAAGTACTTACTATTTGTCAACCACGGGAATTCAATACGCAGCTACTACTGTTACAACATGTTTTTTAGCTAGGTTTACAACCGTTTATTTGGCCAATATCGTGAAATCTAAAGATCTTCAGCAGTTTGAATACAAAACCAGAGCAATCGAGCGACACGATGGGAAGGGTATTGCCTGAATATGGTACACATTCAAACATGGCGAAATCATGGGTCACATGGCAGCCCCAGGGAAAACAAACATGGGCGAAGTCGATCTTTATTAGTATGAACCGCTAGCTCGCATTTGAAATGGAAGCGATCACTAA
>JAMKCH010007531.1:0-105281 GCA_023653785.1 Ophioderma brevispina | reverse complement strand
ATCAACATAGGATGTACCTGCGGAGGTACCCTTCAATAAGTGCCACCAAAGGCAGATCGAGACAGGCCGGTAATTCTTTAATTGCTGACAATCAGGGATGGTTTTTTGAGGAACAGAAATACAGAAAGAAAGTGATGAATAATAATGCAGACAACAGAACTCGGGATTAAAGGAGGAGATATGATTCTTCACTAACCAAGGGGGCATGGATCAAGACTACATGATTTGGATATTGCACTTACCAAGAAAACAAAATAATAAATCAAGTCTAAACCAACATCACCATGGATTAACTAAAGATTTTTTATTAAAATGATAAATAAAAAAGTAGTGTTTACGCGTAGACTTTATTCCATAAACACATACTTAAATAAAGAACCCCACAAAATTAGAACTAAATAAAAGACAATTTAAAACACAAGTTAATTTAAAATCTATTAAGGACTGCTAAAAAGCACTATTTTGTAAAATCACAAATAAAGAACAGAAAAAAAAAAATTAAAACATACCTGGAAAAATATAAACCAATTAACAAATAAAACCAAAACTAGATTTTTGTAATAACGAATTTAACATAAAGATCAATTATAACACGATCTACACAACTTCCTGAATATTTTAATGACGTCTTCATTAACATAGGCCAAAATCAGGTATCAAGCAAAATTACCAAATACTAAACACTAGCTTTGCAACTATCTCTCTATTCCAATCGATAGTACAATGTTCATTACTCCAATCACAGAGAGGAACAGTACCTGATCAATTAAATTGCCAGCGTCATTCCTATTCATAAAAAAATAGCAAAGATAAATTTACTAACTATAGGCCTCATTTCTGTTCTACCTGGATTTTCTAAAATTTAGAGCGTCTGTTTTTAACAGATGCATTTCAATTTATACAAACAACAACAACTTTTGAAAACCAATTTGGTATCGTCCCAAACAACTCCACAAGTATGGCATCAAAAGCTTGCGCACAATATTACTCAGGCTTCCAATAAATAATCAAACAACTGCTGGCGTATTTTGGACCTTTCCAAGGCATTGACACTATAAATCTTTATGTCCTCGTAGCTTAAAATGCACACTAGGCTTCAGAGGTGGTATTTTCTTGGATTGGTTCAAAAATTACCTCACAAACAGAATGCAGTTTGTGATTACAATAGTCACAAATCTTCAACTAAACATATTGACACTGGTATGCCACAAGGTTCTATTTTAGGACCCTTGGGTTTTATTATTCTGTTAATGATATTCCTAATTCTGCTCATGAATTTCTTTTATATTCATATGCAGATGATACTAGTGCATTTAATCATCATGAAATTAACAAACTAAATACATAAGAATAATGGTATAAGTAAAAAACACCCTGGTTCAAGACAAATAAACTTTCACTCAATCTTAAAAAAAATAAAAAACTATATGCTTTTGGCACTCACAATAAAACAAAATTAAATAACTCTTTGAATATCTCCATCGATCACACCAAAATAAATCAAGTTAATGCTTTTAAATTTTTAGGAATCACTATCGACCAAATTCTAACGCTGGAAAAATCACATTGACGAGTTAGTAAAGAAATGTTTTCAAGCAGACTTGGAATTTAATATAAAGTAAAGCACTTCCTACCTGAAAGTGCACTTCTTAGTCTCTATAACACACTGTTTCTCTCACATTCACATATGGTATTACGTCATGGGCAAGTTGCATTCACACTGAAATGGAAAACTGCACATACTGCAAAGCGTGCACTGAGAGCAGTGAGCAAAAGTGATTACAGAAGTGCACCTAATCCTTTGTTTGTTAAATATCACCAACTAAAAATAATGGATTTGTGTAAACACAACTTGGAACCTCATGTACAAATACAGCAACGACCATTCTTTCCACATTGACACATTTTTACCAATTCCTAAAAATCACACTTATTCTACAAGACATGCAACAGATTTTTCAAATACCTAATATAACTTGGATTTATTGGTAAATCTATATCTGACATTGGGGTAAACAAGAATAACATTCCATCAAATGTTAAAAACTCAAAAAATCTCATTCGTTTAAATTTAATTATAAAAATCACTCCTTTTCTAACTACAATTTAATAGAAACAAGTCTGGTACTTGACGGCCTTAATTCGGCCTTACTTTCCCAGTAATCTTCCATTTCCATATATTTTCATGTATCAAAATTTATATATCATTGGTATGTAATATGTTTATACCGATTAATGATTGTGGATAGAAATAAATATGTTCAATATATGTATTTCATAATCAGATTTGTAACTCACAGTAATAGGATGTAATTTGGGACATTGTGCTAGTAGGGGTTGACATCAATAGTAACATTGTAGGATTTGAAGATTTAGACGATCCCACCTCAAACTAATTTTCGCACTTTACCAACAAAGAATTCACAGAAATCATTTGCTAGTTTGGCTGAGGAGGCAGAATCAGTTAAACTCATATTATTTGTATTCAGTAACTCCTGACTGGTCTTGTACTGTCCTTCAGTATTATCCCATAAAAGGTGTTATTATAATATTCAGTCTTGGCAAGTTAAATGGCATCTGCCACGTCTGCTGTGCCCCCCCCTGGCTGTATCAAGACGATCATCCTCTGGCTAGTCTTTCTCCCTCTTCTTCCGCCGCCTACGTGGCCGACGGGATCCTCAACAGATTTGCCATAACATGCAGGGTTCCTCCGGGTGGTATGAGGATGGATGGCGACAGGGGCAATGAACATCCAGAAAGGAACTTGACGGCAGGCGTCAGATAGCTCTTCACCAAGTGCATTAACCTCAGCATAGGCCGTTAGACATTTTTACAAAAAACTCTGATTCCATCTTGATCACTATGGTCTTGTTAAAGAGTACATGAGGAGATTTCCAGAAAGAAGGCGCCCCCAAGTTTTCTCGAACCTAGGGTTTTACATATTTGGAATGCTTCCTTACCGCTGTATTAGATCAACACCTGAATGAATGAGCCGAATTCGCCGTCTTTATGTATTAGGATGATGATTTAGTAGTTTTGTCGTGCACGGACAGAAAGTCAAAGCATGGTTTTTATGGGGAACGATCATGATAGCGGGCAAGTTTCAAAACAAGGTTTGCAGTTGTTTTTTGCACCTGTTTGTCTAATACCTTCCAAACGGTCTCGGTAGGTGGTGTTTACAAACGATCCAGTGAAATTTGAGAGAAACTCATATCCTTAAAAAAATCTCCTCCGGTCACTTTTAAAGGCAGGGAATTCAATGGCTATGTACTTCGACTGAATATGTAGTTCTTCCCTACCGGAGGAGTCTCAGAAGAAAGGCACAGTTAATGAAGAAAAATGGTCAGATACCTGGAGTTTGATTAAGGTGTAGGATTTTTTAACAATGGTCTCATCAACCTTTAACAGGATGAAGTCCAGTGTATGCCAGCAATGTGGGTTTGGGTGATAATCTGTTGGAAATTGAGGAGAGGAGATCATGAGAAAATGTTCTTGACATGAGATTCATCAGGCAATCCATATGACGGTTAAAGTCTCCAAGGATCATTGTTCTCCAGGTATAAGATCCAAAATCCCAGCCAGGCCAAAATTGTCAAATTAATCCAGAAACTCCACCGTAGGGGAAGAGGGGCTGTAATTACTGCAAAAGTGTATGTACTGGAGTGAAGTGTATTGATAACAAGGGCATGTTCAAAGTACGAGTTTGGGGCCAGTAATTCTTCCTAGCCTGTAGATGCAACTGGCTTTTGGCAACAACACCAATACCACCACACGATTAATGGCCCCACGTGGTAAATTCAATACTGAGTAGCCAGGGGGCCACATCTCTTCCAAGTCACCAAATATTGCCCATGAACCATGTCTCTGTTTTGAAACATGAGTTATGTTATGTTCATGAGTAATTCCATAAGATGTTAGTCTTATTGCGTACAGACTGACAATTCCATAGGCCCATATTCATTGTGTTTGAGTTGGGCATTAATGGAGTTGGGTTTGTGACAGGGGAGCACTTATCAGTCATGAATAAGTTTGATAATATTCCATTTTAATAGCAGAAATCTTCCCAGCACGTTTCCCTCTGCAGGTTGGGGGTTTGCAGTGCAAACCAAGTGTTTTGATGTTATTATACACACTGGCAGGCAGCCTAGCTTGCTTAGCACCAGCAGTATTGAGTTGTAATAGCTGATCTCTGGAGTAGCACATTGTAGTTGTATTGCAATCTTAAATCAATAGCAAGTTGAATAGAGATGAGCAATAGCAGAGCAGTCATGCAAGTCCACTGCTTACACACAGATACCATGTGTATACCAATCCACTGTACAGGTACACTGTACATAGCAATCCTCTGTAGTATGCTTGCCATCAGCATCAGTATCCAAGCAAAAACAAAATTGGTGATTAGAGTCTCAGGAACCAGGCAAAAACTACTCAAAGTAGCTCAAAAGTGTCACAAGATAATGTTGAGTCATTGGTTACACACAAAAGGTTGCTGGCTGGGTTCTATCCAGAAATATTGGAAAAAGTTGTAGAGAGCAACTGTGCTTATTTGATGGATAGGACATTTGAAATCCCCATTGCTAGCATAACTTAGAAGACCAAGTTAATTTGGCAGTAAAAAAATACTAAAATTATTGAAATCTCAAATAATTTCATACTTCAGCAGGTTGAAAGCAGCCAGTAAGTACTTGTGGGCCACACACCTGGGGGGGGGGGCAATCAACTTTGGTTTGGGTAGGGGTGTGCGGTGTGAAGCGCCAGACTTGGGAGCTTGTGAATTAAAATTTTAGCAAAAGAAGGGTTTTCGGAAGTAATATGGACTTTGGAGGTTAATTATTGGCCAAATTTGAGGTTTAGGAGCTATAGAACTGGCAAAATTTCACGGGGACGACAACACTCATGTATGAAACGGACGTATGGGTGTAAGCTGACGCTTTCAAACCATGGGGTATTTGGTGACAGAGAAGGTGCAAAAAAAAGGGTCTTTGGGTGCACGGTGAGAGGTAGCCAAAATGCCGGTGTGAAAGCAACTATAGTCCGGCGGGAGCCATAGTCCGGGCTCCATAGACGATAACGGAATAAAGCATGAAACCAATGTTGCGTGAAGAGTCAACTAAATTGAGTGCCCTATCCCTTATCGTTGTAGCCGGACTGTGAGTACGCCGGACTATAATTACTTCTACACCGGCATGAATTCAGTATTCTGCTGCCACATCCTTCAACATGCAGTTAATTATATTGAGGCTGCCGAATTCATAGGGTGGTGGCACAATACTAAATTCTTTCCAAAGTCCAAACTTCCCATAAATAGGGATGTATTGGTGCAATAATTTCACCCAAAATGGGGTCTTGTTTGAAAATTCAAATTTGCAAATCTTCTAAAAAGTCATGAAATAAGAGGTCTTCTCGGTAAAAATGTTCCCTTTTTTCAAAAGGATAGGGGGTCTTTGGGTGATAGTGATAAATTTGATTTTTTTTTTAAAGCTATAGAGTATTTTACGTATAGTGAATCCTGCGACTATAGGCCCACTGAGCATGCTAAAGACCAAAGTCAGGGGAATGTCTTGTTTGGCCACCCGTGACGTCATTGACCACCTAACTCACTGACGGAATAAAGCTCGTTAACACATTAACGGAATAAAGCACACGGGTATGCTGGTCAACCGTGACGTCACGGCGGGCGAAACAAGATATTGCCAAAATCACGAGGAACGCCAACTCCCCCCAACATTCAATCATTCCCTTTTTAAATTCGGAAAGAGTGCCATATGGCCCCTCCCCTACGAATTCTGCAGCCTTGACGCAATAAACCACAGGATAAGATAAAGATTGCAGAATTACCCTTGCCCTAGTGTGCCTCAGCTTCAAAGTACATGCGCTTTCGTCCAAATTGCAATTGAACGGGTGGGTTAATATTAATACTTAACTTGCCAAGCCATTTTAATGACTATTTCACCTTTCAAATATCTTCAACTTTCAAGTTCGATCGGCACTTGAGCCCGGGACTTGAGCAGCTAGCAGTTCATTGACAACACTGTTTGCCACTCTGAGAATTTGACCCAAAATTATGCTCTAGGAACACCAAAAGGTACAGGACCATAGGATCCTGGAACATACATAATCTGGAGAAATGTTCTAAGCCAAATTGAATGCACAGTCATGCTCCAGGAGCATTGCGGTATTGACAAAACAGTTCTCCACTGCTCCACACTGTTAAAAATGCCCCGTTTTAAATAAGAAAACAGATTTTCCGTAAATTACGAAAATCGGTTTTAGAAACATAGAATAAAAAACAAAAAAGGACATAAAAAATGTTAATTTACGGAAATTATTCAAAAATTTCTGGCAGTAATATTTCCGGAATTTTTTTGGGTTCCGTATATGTGTTTAAATTACGGAAAAAAATTCTGTTAAAATACACATTTGTTCCGTCATATGAGACAATAAATTTCTGTTAAAATTACTGTCAAAGTTCCGTTAATCGACAGAAATATCTGTAAATTACCCTAAAAATGACTGGAAATACTGCTGCCAGAAATTTCCGTAAATTTACGGAAATTTTTTTAAACAGTGCAGGACCACATTTGCTATATGCTCCTGGAGCATTGTGCATTAAAATATGATCCTGAGATATTAGACAGGACATTTTCCAGAGAATTATTTTTATGATCCGGGAAAATTATAGTCGGGACAGAAACCCCGCGACGGGCGCGTACCTCCTGGTTCTCTGCGTATTTAGCCTACTGCGGAAAAAACGCACTGGCCTCTGATTGGCCACCAGAAGTGATCTGCTGTTGCTGGGTCCACCCGTCCGACCAACGCCAGCATGCGATGATAGCGTCGCCCACTTTTTTAACCAGGAAGAACGCGCTCATCAAAGGGTTTCTGTCTCTGAGTATAATTATGGTCCTGGACCATTATGATTCTGGAGCATAATTTCGGGCAAAACTCAAAGAAAGCACATCCATGCGAGACACACCCTGAGTGAAAGGCATGTCGTTCCCTACGATTTTGTTTTGTAGCTGAGAGAATATCCACCTTTCTTCTCTGTTCTGAGATAAATTTGTTGGTGATCGAGTGGTGAGTAGCATGGTAGCAAAATTCAACAACCTTCACTGACGACTGTCACTTCAGTGAAATCGCCGATTGAACAACTGCAAACAAGCATGACATGCGGCGTGAACACGGCTATTGATATACACTTACTGATTCATTTGCCAAACATTGCCTGGCCCTTGCCACCCGATTTTTGAACATTTTGTAAGCATTTGAAGGGGCTTTGTAGCCTCAGTGTGTTCATGATATCATAAGTGACAAAGGGGTGAACATCCTATGTGGTACATTTATCCAAGAATTGCATATACGCCCTTCTGTGACACTCATTGGCAAAATGTCAGGCCTATGCCAAAGCATCGTTTAGCGGCCAAATGTCGATATGTTACTGATTTAACTGGATTTTAAGCTGGTTATAATTCCTGCGAATGCTGTTATGTGTGCTAACTTTTTAGAAATCAGTGCCTCGTACCTATTTTAAGCAGTGGAATCTGTGAACTGATTTTTTAAACTGTTTTTTTAATAGGTACTTGGTCATATGCACGTAATCGGGATCTTCGCCTGGCGGTGAATTTTCTTCTATTAACAGTGAAATATTATTCAAGAACTCGGAATGTGAGCAACCAAGATTAATTTTATAATGGAATTAGGTCTCCCAAGGATAAGCGACACTTGGGCTTCCCTATAAACATTGATTGACAATTCTCAGGATTTATTCTACACTATGCCATTTTCAGAGTGTTTTTTTTGAATATGGCTGCCCATTACTCCCCAACAAACTCGTATTCTACGTCAAAACTGACAGGAAGTTCCCCTGTAGACCGAGCACTTCTTATGATTTTGGCTGGTGTATAGCATCAAACCAAGGCCCTCGTACTTACTGACAAGGAGGGAAACCAAAACATCCATGTGTACACTGACAGTAGAGGCGTCGTCAGTAGGAGTAGAGCCATTTCATGTGATATCTGTGAAAGATGGGTGCATAAGCGGTGCACTCAAATACTACTGATGCAGAAGACGACAACCACATTGTTGAGGAAAACACTGATCTGTACTAATATGCAATTCATTGTACCATAAGAGATTCCGTTTGCTAACCTGATGATGACCAGGATATACGAACTCTATCATGGAATGAAAAATGGTTAGTATAACTCCAATTTTTCTTTTGACGAAACAATTGACTCCTTTTTGACTGTTAAACAAAAGGCAATTTTATTCACATCAAATTAGGCGCTTAAATCACAATATCTGAACGAAAAGTCTTGCTAAAAACTCTTCCGTGTCTGTAATTGCAATATCTGAGACATGGATCGATAGTTCCGTCACTGACTTGAAATAAATATGATGTTATAACTGTTGATCAGAGCTGACCCGGAATGAGAGGCGGGGGTGTGGGGGAATGTCCATCAGAACAATTGGCTTTTAATAGCAGGTATGGATCTTTTGAGAAAATGTTGAAGACTCTGGGTGGAAGTTACTTTGCCAAAAAACAAAACCCAATTATTGTCGGTGTTTGCTATCGCCCTCCTAAGGACCGTGGCTTAATTGACCGGTTAGAGCATATTATTCCAGAGTCATGATCGGACTGGTGAGTTCATGAGCTTGGTGTTTCAACATTAATACTTTGGCGCCAAAAAAATCTGGTTTGTTCAAAAAGTATCTTGATATGTTGCGCTTTGATTTAATTTTAAAAATTAATTAGTGAACCAACCAGGTCACTCTAACCAGTCTATGCTATGATCACATATTTGCAACAACCGCCAATAAAATTTGTCAGTCGGGTATTATCAATATTGGCATGAGTGATCATTTGTTGATTACTGTACTCGGAAAGTTGTCAAAGGCCAAATGAAACATCATACCATGTCAAGATACGATCTTGAAAAAGTACACCGTTGATGCATTACTGTTCTGCAATCTCACTCGCCAGACTGGTCTGGGTTTATTGTAGTGAGTTAATGATATGGTGTCTTCAAAACAGTTTCTCTAATATTATTGAACCCTTAGCTCCAGTAAGAAATAAGATGAAAAATCGTACTGAAACCATGGATGCGTAATGAAATCTTAGATGCAATCAAATGAGGATAATATGTTTACAGTTAAAAAAGACCAAAAGCCTAATTGATCTGACTATTGCAGATTAAGAAATAAGATTCAAAAGGGATGTGAAAAAGGCAAGAGTAGTTTCTTTAGATGAAGAATCGAAGAACACAAATTCAATCTAAAAAACTTGGGAGCAATTGAAAACCATGGGGTTATAGTAATAAATGCACAAGACCAATCTCGTCGTTTTCTTAATATGATGGTGACTTTGCTTTAATCCCAAGTATGGGCAACACTATATCAACAGTTTAATAATACTATCGAATACATTGGGCAACAACTACAACCTCTCTGGGAAAATTCAGCGTGAACTCCAAGATTTTTTCGGGCCATTATGAGAACTGGGTGTGTGGCATCGAATTGCCTTTAAAACTATGCCCTGTGTCCAGGATTTTATATTAAAGAGCTTCGATCTCTAAATCCCAACAAAAGCACTGACCTCGACGGAGTACCTGCGAAATTCTTAGAGATGGGGCAGTATTGTTGCAAAATCAGTTGACCCACATAATCAATGTGTCTATTACAACAAGACAGTCCAAGTGAATTTAAACTCGCTCGTTGTTAGACCTTTGTACAAAAAATAGTCGTTCAGATGTGGCATTATAGGCAAGTGAGCACTTGTGTGAAACATCTAAATGACTGAAGATAAAAGCTGTGTATGCTCAGTTGGAGGCCTACTTGAGGGATAATATTTTGTATGGGTACCAATCTGTGTTCAGGAGTTCATTTGCAAATGATACCGCCCTGATCCACCTTAAGACTATATCAAGAGGTCAATGTCCATGGTAATTACATCGGTTTAGTCCTAATTGATCTACAGAAGGCATTTGATACGATTGACCACGTCATCTCTGAAGAAACTGAGGAGCCATGGGGATCGCTTTCCATTGACTGGTTGACATCGTACCTGACTGACAAGGCAAAAATGTCAATGTTAAACGAGGTCGATTCACGTATCCCCTTGGTGTCTGCTGTGGCGTGCCTCCCAAGGGAAGCATACTCGGCCCACTTCTATTTCTCTGACTAACGTGAAGACATGGCCAGCAGTGTCGAGTGCAAGACTCTGTGTAGCAGATGACAGTGCCATTTTGGTGTCTGATAAGATTCCAGAACACATTGCAGACAGACTTGGTAATGAGCTTGAGTAATTGTAGGGCAGTGGCTTGTAACAACAAACTTCCTTACATTTAGAAAAGACGAGTGTATAGGTATTTGGTACAAAGAAAAGATTCAATAAGGTGAATTCTTTTTCAGTTTCGCGGTGGTCAAAAATAAAGTCCTCCAGGTTGCCTAAATATTTGGGGGTCACCCTTGATTAAACACTGAATGGTGAGTCTGAGTCAATGGCCAAGATATCCTCAAAAAGGATGGTGCAGGTTGAGTTCTTGTAATAGACAAGCTGGTATGCTTAACAACTTATCCACCCGTAAGACACTTTGCAATGTCTAGATGTGTGTCATTACGATTACACACGTTCTTCATGGTACTCCTCTCTCACACAAAACACTTAAGAAACAGACCTTCAAACCATTGCAAAATAAAATTGTGCGGTTCATTTGGATTTGGGACTCGCACACAATAGGTGTCAGGCATGAGCGGAAGAAAATTGGTAGGTGTCTGTGCATGACAGGTGATCCAAATGAAAGGAATCAGGTTTTCAAAAATTCATGAAACAGCCCACGGGTTACTAAAATTTCAATTTTAGACGTACAAATTCTTTGCATAACTATGGTACCAGGGATAGCCTATATTATTTTGTGTTCCAGGAAATTATGGTAAGGTTGTCACACCTTTTCTACAGTGGCCATCAAACAGGAATTCATTAACCAATTCTATTTTAAACAGATTACCAATCTGGCCCGAGTTAGAAAGGCCATCACCCCAAAAACCATTTGATGGATCAGGCCTTAATAGCAGAGAGGAGTTCAGTCATAAGTATAATTAGGCCCGGCGTTGCTTTGTTCAGCATTTTGTCAATATTTGGGGTTTGGGTTTTATATTTTATATATTGATATATTTATTTGGATCTGTTGCCTGTTCGCTTGGTTTCCTCCTCTTTTTTCTGAAAGGACCCCAATGGAAAAAAGCTGCACTATTTTGAGCTTTTTGGGCTATCTTGGACTCTTTGAGTTAGTTCATATCCCAAAAATTCCGTTTTATATCTGGTGGTAAAGCGTTGCAAGTGATCAATTTGTATGTTAATGTTATTTTTATATCTCTTTGATGTCTTGCTGTATTTTGATATGTGAGTACTGAATAAATATGATGAATGAAGAAATTGAAAATCCCCCAATTAACCAAATCTTGACGCTTTCCTATATGATATTCAAGGCAGAAATTCACAGCTTTCAATTGCCACTATTTTACTTTCTAATTCCCAAATAGTTGACAAGATATCGCCTAAAAATATGTTGGCGCATGTTTTTAAAATTAACACTTAAGTCCAAACATCGTGTTTTAAAACACCACAGTAACATCTTGAAGACCCACACTCAATTCTAGGCGGCTGAACTACTCACAGAGGAACTTTGCTTATGGCAAGCACCAAAGTTGTATCCGGCAGCTGAACGTTGAGGGTCTCACCATGCTAAGCGTGCAATCATCTTACAGCTCTCAGGGAGGAAACGGAGTGGAATATCATCATCCTCCAGAAAATCACTGCGAAGCTGAAGAGAGCTGCAATCGAAGGTTTTGCCTTATTTGCTGCCATACCGCACAACAAGCATGGGTCGCTTCCTATGTGAAGAGCAAGGCATTACAAGTGAGCCCTCAACCTGCATCTTCAATGATTCGCCGATCCAGGGGATAACATTTGAAAGCTATGGGAACCCACTTCACCAACATATATAAGCCACCACCAGCTGAGGCAGACTTCAAATCCTTCCCGTAGTTCAGCGGAGCCTCCTCGTCTGCGGGAGATTTCAACTGTAGAAATACAGTATGGGGATACTCCAACATTGAAAATAATGGAAAAGCGGCTGTATTGAATGGATTGAAGGACAAGACTCCAACTGTGTTTGTAGTAACGGATCCACCTACTTTCTATTCAAGCAGTTATGGGACATGGACCTGTCCCGACGGTCAACGTCACCAGCGACATCCAATCCTCTGCTCCAGAACGGTTCCTCCCGTCAGCCTCCTAGACTCAGGTCATTGCCCCATCATGGTCACCAGTGACATCAAGGTCACACGATCTCCAGCCTCTACAGAAAGAGATGGGGGACTTTCAGAGAAAGCCAACTGGCCCAGATTCAAACAACTCACCAGCGGAAATGTCATCCACGCTGCCAGACCCGGCTTCATCTAACATCAATGTTGCAATTCCGACTTCTGCTCCATGCTCCACCAAACAGCCTAAACATCCATCCAAGAGTAGAAGAAAATCCCCACCCCTGTTCGGGACCAAGGAATGCGACGAGTTACGAGTATACAAAGGGGATTGTAATACACAACTTGCGATACTGGAGAGAATAGCAAAAAGGGCAACCAGCTATGGATCTGCTTGGCCAAAAGAGAGAGACGCACCAGGGGAGGGGGAGATATCAATATCAACGTTCACACTCAAGCCAGCAAGGCCTCGGAACACCAGCAACAAGCTACTCCGGGCGTTTTAAAAAAGCTGTCCAGCGAAGCCAGTGTCCTGTCCTGAAAAAAACTCCATCGCTCAGTACCTTGTCAAAATGGAAAGTGGCAAGACAACAATCCACAGCAGATAAGCCCACTCTCGTGCTGTTAATGCAGAGATTAACCCTTCTACCCCCCCAAAAACCTATCCGTCAAGCCCCATGTCCCAACCATTCACCTACGATGTGATCACCGTCCGACAGTAATTAAAGTTCTCAAGAATGCGGGAAAGCTCCTGCAATGACAACATCCATACAGAATTATTGAAGAATATGGCACCCGAGAAGCTGTGCGATGGCTCCAACTCTTCCTTTATACTGCATGGCGAACGTCAACTATTCCTCCCAGATGGAAGGGGACTTCAAAGTCATTGCAATTTCATGAAGCCCAAGAAACCAGCAAATGACCCCAAGAGTTACAGACCCATCTCGCTACTATCTCACATAAGCTGCTTGAGCGTCTGATATCGGCAGGATCAATGTACGGTCAAGGCAAATCTAACCCGCACCCAAGCTGGATTTCGAAGAGGTAAAACAACAACTGATCAGATAGCAAGACTAGTTAATGACATCCGAGCCGGCCTTCCAAAAGAAAGCAGAGCAGTTGGAGCAGTCTCTAGACCTTAACTCATGCGTACGATTTACAGTTCTCTGGCATACGAGGTCTCTCTACTCAGCTACTCAAAAATCTTCCGTGATGTCAAAGCTTTGTCAAGTTAATATGGCTGCATCATCCTAAGCAGAACTTTCGTCCTGGAGACATCGAATGGGCAACGCAGTACAAAGCGCAAACTCGGAATGGTGTCCCACAAGGTCTGTCTGGCACTCAGTCTCTTCAACATTACGTCTCAGATATGGACAAAGGAGATTGTTCGCAGTACTTCTACGCAGGGACGACACGGCACTTGGAATACTGCTCATTCTTTTGAGTCTTAGTCCTTAGAAAACAGTGTTGCAGAGAAAGGACCTACTCACTGTTTGCACTCGATGAGAAAAGAGAAAATAAACATCTACTCTAGATGGAGAAAAACTGTCAAATGACCCAAACACAAAGTACATGGCGTCCACAATGGACCGGCAGCCTTTACTTTCAAACAACACACCAAGGCAGCCGCTGCCAAGAGACGCAGTTTCGTGTCAACTTCCTCAGAAGGCTAGCATAGGAACTGGATGGGTGTGCCACATTTTGACACCTACATACATCAAAAAATGTTGCCTTGGCATACTCTACGGCTGAATTAAGCTGCCACCAGTATGTAGTCACAGTGACATTCACCACAAGAGATGTCGTCTGAATGCAGCAATAAATGAGACTTGTTAGTGGTTGCCTTTTGGCGTCCCTGTAGAATATCTTCCAAGTCTGTCTGGCTAGCTCCTGCAAACTTAGGAGGAACCTTCAGACGATCAAGGCTCGCCAAGAAAATGTGTGAACATCGGTAGGGTAGCCTAATCCCCTACCAAAACCCTTTGAGGATCAGAGAATCCACGGAATCACTTGCTACCCAATCCATGCCACTGCAGTCACAGTATCACTATCGAATAGCCGGATCAATGAAGATGGTATGAGCAATGGTCATCCTCTACTTTGAACCTTAAAGAGTTTGTGGACACATTATAGCAAGCCCAAAAGGCTTGTGGGACCTTGATAGGAAAGCATGGTCAACCTTAACAGACTCCCGAAATGGCGTGGGTGCACCAAAGAACTTCCTTCACAAGATTAGTGGAACTTTCACCAAACTGCGTTTGTGGAGAGCCATAAAACCATTAGCCACATCATTCGTGACTGTGAGGTCTACAGTCCCCAAGAGGAAATCCAGGGCCTGATCACACCTGGATGGTTGAAAACTTATCACCTGGCTAAAGGACGGCTCTTCCCTGTGATTTGGACTTGAACGACGAAAGAACGTTTTTAAAAAAGCTTAAAAGGCAGTAGTAATGCATTCTTATATCGATGTACAATAACACAACTAAGTTTTGTTATGTTATCAAAAAAAATGGGCCAACCTTGTTTTTAAGAGATTAGCGCCAAACGTATTTGACAATGGCATTATAGTCCTTCAAAATAGCAGACCACTGTCATACACTGAATGCATCAAATCCCCAGTAAGCCGATTATGTACAGAACTTTGTACCAGTAATAATAATTATGTTTTGTAATGGACAAACAAAGGCCTAGTCTCTGCATGCCGGGGATTGAACCCCAAACCAAGATACCCAGCGTCCAATATGCAAGAGGTCTCACGTAATTTGAAATCTACTATACAAAGATTTTACTGTACAAGTGTAAAATTAATTAATGATTTCAGCCTCCCGGTGTCCGACCTTTGTATATTTGATTTATGTATAGGGGGCCATAATACAATTGTAATACAATTTACAAGGTTTAAATGTTAAATTATACAGACACAGAAACGTGGGGTATGGTATAAAAGTGATGCTTAGTTTACAAGTTTAAAATGAGTGGACTTCACAAGTTGCAAACACTAGTTAAGTCTATTTACTACTGTCTTTAGCTAAATTCGTATCTATACTCACAATAAACCTATTAAATATGGCATGTTTTGACCTTTACAAAGTATTTCTATATACAAAACATGTTACTATTACTACTCGTTCCGCTTAGGTTTCTAATACACTTTTTGCACTCAGCATGTATCTGGCGCTAGTTCTAGTTGTGAGTTTTCCCTTAATTTAGAATGTATCTCGGTTTAAAAAACAAAACAAGTTTTGAAAGAAAGTGTTTGTATAAATTTTTAAAAAACTTACTGTACGATTTGAGTTTGTTGATCCATTTGGAAATAAATAAAAGAAATGTTAGGTTGATCCCTTTCCGGGCTATCGCAAATCTGACGGTCAATGGACACTCAAATCTGAAAGTCATTAAACTCTACACTTGGTGGATTTTAAGAGCCATCTTACCATATAGTCGTGCTCTAAAAAAATTGCATTGTTGCAAACGTTTTCAATTGGCATATATATAATATTTATATATAAATTCACAAATGGTATATTAAGGGATACGGTGAATAATTCCTTAGCTTATAATGAGCTCTTATATTTAATTTAAGATTAATTAATATTCATATCCTTTGTTATTCTAGTTGGTATTACCCCTTCATTTGCATAATTAATATTCTATCCTTTTACGAATAAACCGCAATTCTAAAGGAACCGTTAGGGCAGACAGTAAATGTCGCCCTAACGTATTCATTAGTTCATAACAAAGATCAGTGTCCCCCCAAGGTGCGATATAGGGATATATAACTACTATATATATATATATTATCTATATATTATAGATATAATCTATATATATACTTAAAATATTCTATGAGTTAGCACTCTATATAAATGCCTAGTAATTGTATATAGATTCATTGTGTTAAGGTTCCAGATCGGTATTTTTTCTGTCCTTAACTGTGGGCGAAAACGGTTTACTTTGGCAAAAGGCCACACCCATAAAAAAAACGAATCTTATACGTTACGCTTTACGGAATAAATACGATCACTCTGACAAAACCAAACCAGGTCTGGGAAAGGAATTTGAACAAAATGTGGTGCGATATGAGATGATCCTGTCCATCACGACGTCGAGTCTACGTTTGGTCAGGGGGGGGTTAGGACACGATCTGCTCGATTTGGGCCTTGGGAATTTCCAAACGTTAATTTGTGGAACGCTACGTACATTTACTATAGCAATCTCTGACTCAGTGACATTAAAAAAAATCATCTCTTAACCCTTTTTTAAAGATCTTAGTAATATCATGATAAATTAAACAAATTATTGACTTTCAAATCCGTCGGGGTTAGTGGATTAACCCCCTGCAATAGTTAATTTCGATAACGTCATTTAAATCTAAATATGGATTGACCATGCCAGTCTTAGTCAAAGTCTATGTTAACCGTTTGATTGTGTAAGAGCCGCCTCCTACCGTTAAGCCTTTGAAACAGACTAGCACCCGAAAATTGATGGCCGTTTTGAATTTGCTGTGCTGTTAGGTTTGGCATGTCGCTTCCCCCCCCCCCCTGCGTTTGGGGTGTTGCATGAGCGCCGTAGTCTCGTGTTACTTTTGTATACGTTCGTGCTCGGACTGTGGAGTCAATAGGCTTGGTAGTGGTAGTACACCGATATACTGAGAATGAGATTAAATTTGATAAATAACGTTTCTCAGCATCCTAGGATTTTTGAAACGGCGCGAAAATTTAATTTCCAAATGCTTTCCTTCTCCAAATTTCTTCTACGAACTAAAGTTCGCAGAACAACTTGCTTTATAAAAAATGATGCTTATGATGCCGTATGGTAAAAATCTGAATGAATGCATCAAGCGATTTTGGAGGACTCAATCCAGCATATTAATTGTCCGATTTAGGGATTTTTCCAATAGAGCTCCACAGGAGCCTGCACCTCCAAATCCCAACTCTACTAGTATCGACATGGGGCGGGCGCCCCCCCCCCCCCCCCCGTAATCTGGTCATTCCATTCCAATTCAACAAATCGAGCACACCATCACCTCATAGATTTCTTTCTTTTTTGGTGTATTGAAAGACACTCCTCCATAACCTAGCAAACTTGACACCCCCCCCCCGGGAAAATTTGGAGGAGGTTGCGAAGACCATAAACGTCTAACGTGAACGTCTATTCTTAATGCTTGTCACAACGGAGATTGATTTTTGAATAGGCAGCATAATACTAGGCATTTGTGGTAAGACATCTAGCGCGTAACCCTCGCTATTGTTAAGGCTTCATGCCCGCATATATGTTACAATCGCATTTTATTAACTCATTGCTTTTTGTAATGTTTTGAGGGTCTTATTGACATATAAAAACACAATGAAGCAAAAGGCAAATAACGAGAACATAAATCTCCGGTATCATCCGGAGCACCGGCCCTTTTGACTACAAATAAATGACACCTAGGGTTTCGGACCATATCTATTACAAGATAAAAAGTTCAATGTAGTGCTTTGCCGATACTTACTTCCCAGAATAGTCAACAGCTAAAAAATGGTTAAAAATTAACCTAAGCCACTCTCATGTCGTTACCGCCCTCTGCGTCCCCTAAAACTTGTGAACAGCCCTATATAATAGGACATAAATACGCCTAACATAATCATATGTTTATATGGTTCTATTATTGAAAACCATTAAATCGAGATTAATCACTCGATTGGCAACAATCCGAGCCTCCGGGGTGATGTAAAACTGCACTACAACTCGTAACGATATCTTTAACACGACACCTAAACAACCAACTTTACACAATACGTTAAAGCGAAGCTAAAAATTAAGTCGTATTTTAAGAAATTCCATCTGAAGTAAATAAAATCATGCTTAAAATGTTACTCATTATACAGTAGAAAATATCAACGAGTGAAATAAGCTCATAATAAATAGAACAAAACAAAACAAAGAAAAAATAAAATATAGATTTTAAAGTAAAAAAAGCAGTATGTTACATTTTTAAAAATACCTGACAAAGAATCGAGGTTCGAAAAAGTTGAAGGAATTTATGAATAAAAGAAATAGTTCAACCACAGCTTATAAGACCAAAATAGATGAAATTATAAAACGAAACATGCTATAGTAGATTTCAAATTAAGTAATAGTTCTTGCATATTCCCATGAGGGTGGATATCGACGGAGGGTTTAATCCTCGGCCATGTGGACTATGCCTTTGTTGCCATTACAAAAGATATCGTGAGTGACCATGATACATAGCTACTGTACAGAATCGCCTTACTACTGTACAAACTGATGAATTGGATTCCTACAAAATGGTCTGTTAATGTCATGGTTAGCCGGGATCTCAAGGAACCCATAATCTGTTTTGTTCTAATTTTCTAGAAGGTTGGATGGCAAAATAAAAACTTAGTTGCGTTTTGTGTGTATTGATATAAGAATGCATTTTTCTCCTATGCTGTGATCCGGGGCTATGATAAGGAATAATATATTGCTGTGTCAAAGGTAGGATCATGTGATTAAACGTTGTTCAAAAACAACATTTTAATAATTTATGTTTTCATCTTGATATTTCAATTGAATCACCTGTTAAATATTTGAAGTACTACTTGAATTAAATACAATCTTCATACAGGCAAAGCTATATATTGATATGAGTATCATTTTTACCAGTGGTCATTAAAATAAACCCTCTTACCCCTCACGGTGAATGGACAGACCTAACATTTTTAATGAGGTCTCACTTATTTTGAAATCTACTACAACACTGAGTGTGTTGAAAAAAATAACATGTGTACAAAAATAATAAAAGTTCCATTCTCCTTGTTGGGCAAAGAAACTGTATGTCCTCGTTCTTAAGGTCACGGGTTCTTCCGTCCCTGTTTGCTAGGTAGCTAGGACCTCTCTCATGGGGGACACTCAGTTTCTTTACACCGTCACTGCAAGCTATATAGAATCGTGCATACAGGCCCACCACTTCAACAAAAAATACTATATACTACAGCTGCTTGAAATAACAGATTGAAATACATGTAACGTAGTCCCTTTAGTCGTGTGGTATTTCTCACGCCCACCTGCTAATGGTGACCAGGTTTCGAGACCGGTATTTTCGTTTCATAGTAAAATAAGTAATGTCAGATTTATAAAGCGCCTTTCAAAAAGTATCATCAATGCTTATAGGCATCTTTTCATATCTTTGGTTCGGTTCTATGATGAGGGCGAGAATCGATCGAGCGGCCCTTGATTCAAGCCCTGCGAGAGTCTGTTTTCTTGAACATACTCAGATGGTTCTTATATAAGTTTTCTATGGAAATTTCTCTTTCTCTCCTCGCTCACACACCCTTGCGTAGAATGTGCGTTTTGTATGGCGAGTGTTGGCCCGGTGCAACGGGTGCCTCGGGTTCGTAGAGTTCTGTAAGTCTGTAAGGTTTTCCCCGTGTGCCCGCGACCGTGTGTCAGAAAATTCATCCTGAGCACGTAAAAAGTTTGCAGACCTCTCGAAAAGAGTAGGATCATCAACGGGTCTTTTACCACCTGCACTCATCACTCTAGGTCCCAGAGTCCCCTTCCAGCTCGCCTATAGGCCAAGTGCCGACAAGTAGGCCTTAATACAACATTAACAGTAGACTGGCATAGCTTGATGGTGATGATGACTACGATGATGATGAAATGATCTATAGGCTACGGCTTCCCCATTTCATAGAACAAGTGAAGTAAGTGCTTGCCCAAGCGCACAACACGTGGTCAAGTGGACTCAAGCGCATGAGTCGGGCCATAGTATCCACACACGTGCCCCCGTGTCAATTTCAAAAAGAACCTTTTTATGAAAGGCTTTCAAATCATATACTTTGAGGTTCCACACAAAGAAATGACGTCCTGTCGTATGTAAGAATGTGTTATATAGTGCAACGTCTTAGCTCAATTAAATAGGACCATCAAAGGTTCCCAAACACTTGATTGCACCCTATAAACTCAACTGTGAGGAAATGTACTTTCGTGTATAAAGTTATAATACTTCACATTGGCGGAAACAATTTTTCCAAAGTGCACATCGGTTAATCATCGTAATGGTGTAATCACGTATCAAGTAAAGCCTACATCCAGAACTGCGATGCCCACTGTTGTCTAAATGCAATGCCTCCGTTCTAGTTAATATAAACGAACACCAATCGCTTTCTTCTTACATTTGTATTGATCCAGTTTTGTAGTCAGTGTATCTCGGGTCCGTCGCTAGTTATAATTGTTCATAATCAAGTCAAAGGTGTGATGAGCTACATGCCAGCCAGAAAAGAATTGCATATGTTAGTTATAATAAATAGAATATACAAAAACATATTTGCACACTTAGTACATGTGGAACTGTATTTGTGAAATTCCATATACAATTTGGCAACAAGGTTTTTCAAAATCAAAAATTTTTTATTTTTTGATTTTGGATTTTGTCATTTTTAAAGTGTGTTCTTGGATTTTTCTAGGAGGAAAAGGCTTATACAGGGGTCCAAATATAAAAAGGGGTCCCAAGGTTTTTTAAAAGTATGAGCCACCAGTGTTCCGTATCTTCAGGATTTCAGAGGTGAGTTTGCCCTATCTGATGCAAGAGTTCAAGAGTTATAAGGCAAAAAAGTATTCAAGGTCACCCTGGGGGTACACAATTTCCATATCATCGTTTGATTATTTTACATGGTGGTGGCAAATTGTTCCTCTTACTGTACAGAAGCCGAAAATATACCAGGTCGCATTGTCAATGCCGTTTTAATTGATAATTTATCATGGCAATATGGCCAGGGTCTACAGGGCTATGGGTATCATGTACAAGTCTCACTTTGAAGGAAATAAAACACAAAATCTAATATACTTTTCCATATTCAGTATGACCGAAAGAAACTAAATAAATATCAATTACATTTCCCCATATACTACTTTGTAACTTATCCAAAATTAGTCGACAAACTAAATACAAACCCGTTTTTTTTTTTACTCATTACGATTATGGATAAAAGCGCAATGTGATATTGAAAGTTTATTTCTTCAAAAACGTTCCTTCGCCTCTGCGCTCCGGTCCTACAACCCAGGAACAAGGCTTCGCCTCGGGTCCTAAAAACAACTTCTCACCTTTTATAAACGCGAATAAAAAATATCTAACCTTTTGGCAAATAATCTGAAAGACTCCCAAATCAGGGGCAAGTCCTCCCTTAAAATAATACGGAAATCCAGGCAAAATCGCTTATTTGAAGTTTCTATAAGAGAGTATCTGGCCGTCAAAAACAGCATCAGACAATATTGGTCTATTTAATCATAAAATCAGTTTTTCAGCAGACTTTTGTATGAGCATACGACTAGAATAACTTCTTTATCATGACTAAGAGCCCTAATAATAATCATAGAAACCCATTTTCTTGAACGAGAAAGGAATCTATTTCTGCAGCACGAATCGAGAATCATTGAAGCCAATCGTATACAGAGAGCTTTCCAAGTGTCATTATATTTTCATTATTTCTGGCAGTCTGTAAAATAGATTACATTTGAATGTCATAAATGTTTCTTACATATCTAAATATTAAAATTTAGATATCTTGTTAAACTGAGATTCAATTAAACCTAGTATATAACTGCGGTAATTTAAAGGGGATCCTTTCTTGATCATTTGCCTCGATTTTACCATAGATCCCGTCAAATCGTGATATTTTTGTTCTCATCTTCATTTCCAATTGTTTCTTGCCTGGAACCTTTCTCATTATCATACTATAAGCTATGTATGTGTTGTTTTTAACATTACCACCTCCAATTATTTGCGCAGTAATATGGTCAACTGTAATTACCGCTCACATTAAATGGTATGGCCAATTTATATGACAACCCTTCGCATCCACGGTTTTTCTTTCTTCTGTACCGGAATAAAGCACATGACATGATACATTGTAGGTGTTAAGGGGATCATCTCTTTATTCTCTCCGGGGCAAATAATTTTGGAATGATGTATTGGCAGGCGAGGGCTTCTAAAGAAATAGACAATTATTTGCTGCAAGTGGGTGAGTTAACTTTGAAAGCTTACTATTAGTATACTTCCTCACCTGCGTCTTTTCCACTGGAAAGCGAGAAGAGTGACTCCTGATTAGTAAGACGTTCTAGAAATACTGTCTTCAAAATGTCTGTTTGTCAGCAGTAAACAATGAGAGCACGTTTTAACAATCTAGAAGAAAAAGTGAATGCCTTTAAATTACTCAAGTTACTTAAAGTCAATTTCGCAAAATTTTTTTTTGAAGAGTCGCCCCAATATTTCAAAAATTGATATTTTTGCAACAGTTACTGGTAATGGCGTCTAGGAAACTAATACCTGCGAACAGAATCCTAAAAAGCTATTAATCAAAAATAAGCGATGTTTGTAATGAGAATTGGGATCCCAGAATGGACTTAACGGCAGAGCTGGAATATGCTACGTTTATGTCCGTCCGTCCCATGAGGGAAATAGTGGCCATCACCATCGATAAATAACCTCTTACTTGGCTTGCCTAACTATTAAAACAACTAATTTGGTGAGCGTAGACCCTTACACTTGCGCGATTTCCCCCGGCGATTTCACATTGGAAGGCCTTTCCAGCACCGTTTATTATTATATCGGGGATCCCCGATAATCATTCTCTAGTACAAAATTCCTTCGTTTGTGAACCCATTGAACCATTTTGCGCGCTTAAACCATCACAAAGGTATAGCTTACTAGCTATAGTTACCAATGCAATCGGGTAAAAATCTCCAATTTTTTTTAAAACATTGGGGCGCTCTTCAAAAAAATGTGCTAATATTGCTTAAGCGATACTTTATCTCACAGATAAACGTTTCCTAAGCTTAAAAAATCGGCCCTAAACAAACACCTTTTTGGAATCCGGACCTTTGTGTTGCGTCTGACTTCGTGCCATAGAACAATTCAATACCGCGCGTCCCTCCAGCACTGATTGGCCTGACGCATGACGCCAGCAGTATATTTTTTATTTCTAGATTGGTAAATTTTTAGTTTCTTACCTTTTTTCTACTCGGACACATACTTTCGTGTAACACACTTCGTGCTTTAGAGAATGATATCACTATCGCGAACGATTACGTTAATCTGTTGAAATCAGAATTTCGGTGATCGTTAAATTAAAACAGACATCTATCAAGCAATTTCACAATGACAGGATGAGACTCATCCAGTTCTTGATGATAACAGGATTACAAATTTCACAGTTGAGTCCTTTGCATTAGATTTGATTTGTAGAATGGCTGCAATGATATTAAAGTGGCGTATTCCGGTTTTAGATATTCTCCCGTTGAAGATGAGAAAAGACCAATACAGAACTATGCTAACTACCATTTGTTCACGAACTGAATGCTGGTGGTACAGGGGAGAGTGTGGCTCACTAAGGCAGTACTTTTTATCTGATTCTGTAATTTTCATCGTTCTTATCAAAATTCCGACTTGAGATTAAAAAAGTTTTCCCGGTGAATATCACAGATTTTAGCATGATATTGTGCACAGTGATCAATACAGTTTGACTCACACAAAAACATTATTGATTCTTTGTTCATTCTGTCTGGTGTAAACCACCAATCACCCATTCAGTGTAGATTTTGAGATTCCATCGCTGTAATGTCTATTTGGCGTAAGACGGTATGGACAAATTTCTTCAAATAGCTAATTTTTTTTTTGCACTATTGGTTGTTTGTTTCGACATTAAAGCAGTTATAATGGAATTGTACACACTTAATCCCTGAGTTATAAGTTAAAAACATGCATTTCCACATTTTTTTTGATTCCTCTCGCATTATCACTACACTGCTAATCCAATCCCTTCACTAATCTGAACGCACCCAACTTGTAACATCAATTTCATCTAACATTACTTGACTATTTATTTCTCAAACTCTAACCCCAAATTTCATGTATTTCAGGGTAATGCTGCTGACCTACCAACAATGGTAAACCCAGTCAGACTAGCAGGTCTTCTCATTATCACTTCCACCGGCCTTCCAAATGAAAAGGCTCTTGAATCAGTGGGAGAAGAAAGTTAGGATGTTTTCATGGTCTTTAATGTTTAACCTGCCTGTAAAATGAAAGGCTCTTGAATCAGTGGCGAAGACAATGTAGAATGATTTCCATCCTTAAATTTTATCATGGCTTCAAATGAACATTTGACTAATTTCCAACAAATTTTGAGAAAAATTGAAAACTCACCCATTTCTATACCAAATTGGCATAAAAAAGGGTCATTTATATAGCATAAAAATTGAACATGAGACCAATGTCTGTGGCAAGTCCCTCTGGCATTTGTGTTTGAGTTTTAGTATCCTACTTATGGTGTAAAGTGCCTAAGAACGTGTTGTATGGGCACTCTATGTCATTATCATGGACACACAAGGGACATCTTAGAAAAGCGCCCCAATTTTTTGAACCTGGGTTTTTGCATCTTTTGAATGCTTGTAACGGATTATATGATGGTAAATTGATTAATCAGAAAGCTCAACTAGGGGGGGATGACCATTTGGGATATCATAGACGAAATTGGTGGGTGGTTAGCCTTATGGGGCTAGCTGACCGTCCATTCATTGGAAAACTTGCCGTATCAGACCACGGTTTCCTTGACATTCTTAATGGCATTTGAGGATCCACTTCCAGAAAGCTATTCGTTTTGCATGATCTCCTGTTGAAGACCATGCCTGAATCTTCCAAAGGATTCCTAAAGGCCGACTCAGAGATTTCCGTGGGAGGGCGACCCTCAATTTCAAAAAAATAGGTTTTTGCAGTTACATAATGCTTGTCCATATCTAATCACGTTTGAAATTGCTAAGCTTAAATCGAATTCCTTCATATAGAAAATCACAACTTTGTGATAAAATTCCGGATCGGAATTTTTGTTATACACAGTATCCTATGGGACGTAATACTACACAGAAATGTTTTACGGCGTCAAAACGAAAATCCGATTCATCTCAAATTTCGGAATTTGATGCCTTTTAGGTTACGATCTTTAGTTCTAGTTGACTATTTTTCATTATTACACAAAAAAATAATATTGAAAATCTCGGAGTCAGGACTTTAAGGTCCTGTATCCTGTTGAATGAGATTATGAAATGTCAGAAAGAGAAGTCTATCTGAAACTTACTTGGGGGTATTCTTAACCCTAAAAGAGCTGGGCTTTTTGGACCCATCTCCCCACCGCCGGGGGTGGGGGGGAATCGGGGGGAGGGGGCACGGATTCGCCCCCCTAGGTATTTCTCGGAAACGGATGATGAACTATCAGGTTGTTGTACCAATGGATAGAGCTCTGAACCCTCGAGTCCATTGATACCAACAAAGTACAAACATACCTTGTATGACAGTAACAGTGACGTCAAACATGCCGTCATGCAAACTGCCAAAAAAATCTAAAAAAATTGCAAAATTCACGATTTTTCCCATTGTTAAGCAAAAGTTGGATTTTTTGCCATGATGTGTGCAACAAGTATGCGCACACATGCTCTTACTACAAATAAATTCAAATAAATAAGCCACAAAAAAACTGGATTTCTGCTGTTCCGTGTAATTTCATGGGAAATAGCTGTTCTTCGAACACAGTGTGCCGATTACGTAACCTGCGTCATAACCGTAGAATCGATTCCTTGTTCAAAATGGTCTTATATCTTAAATAACTCTTTTATTTTGATATCCAGCGTTAAATTTGACCATGAATCGTACCTACCCAATAGTGATGGACTCAGTGCCTGTGTGTACATTTTGTAAGGATTCTAATAGTAAGCTTTAGATGCCAGAACAGATGCTATGCTGAAATTAAAATAGTCTTGGTACGTTTTCAAATAAACAAATGTCATATAGCCAGGACTTTTTTAGGGGTGAGGAGAGAGGATTGAAGAAATGGCATCTCAGTGGCCAGACTGGATTTTTTTTCTTCTGATTCATAATTTCTACAACTTGCAAAATGGTCCACCAAGGGAGGAGCATAAGGAAGTTGTGAAACCACATCCCCTAAATTCTACAGTCCCATCTACTATCCCCTAAATTTTTAACCAGATCCTACATGTTACCGTAAAGGCGGACTCAGAGATTTCTGAGGAGGGCGCCCTCACATTTCCAAAAAAATCGTGTTTTTTGCATGTACATAAGCTTGTCCATATACTAAATCACTGTCGTGAAATTGCTAAGCTTAAATCGAATTCCTTCATATAGAAAATCACCAACTTGTTTAAAATTCCGGAGCCGGAATTTTTTGTATACACAGTATCTATGGGACGTAATACTACACATAAAAATGTTTACGCCATCAAAACGAAAGATCCGATGCAACTCAAATTGCGGAATTGTGAGTTAGGGTACTATATTAGTTCTAGTTGACTATTTTTCATTATGACACAAAAAAATATTCGAAAATCTCTGAGTCAGACTTTAACCCTTTTGACCCGGCATATCTGTAAAGTTAGAAGTTATAAACAGTTGTCCCCAATGATGAAACAGCAACTTGTTACCATATCATCAGACTTTACTTTCAATTAAAATATCCAAAAAATCAGTTTTTATCATGAATTGTTTCACAACAATGTGCATTTTGTGTCAAATGAAAGAATATTATGTTACCCCAAACCAAATATTTGCAAAATATGGTGATTGGAATCACTTAATTTTTTTTTTTGCATTGGAATAACATTACACATTAACAAGAGATCCAAATTTTGGGGTTTTATTCTTAAAAACAACACACTAGTTGAAACAACTTTAAAAGTTTAGACATGAAAGCTATCTGCCACATTTAGAAAGTGGTGTTAATATTCTTGGATGGGTTATGGACTAAGAATGCCACATCAATTAAAGGGAGTAGCAGTGATTTGCTAATCCGAAACATCGAAAAAATTCATCAAAATTCATATTTTTATATTTTTGTTCACGGCATGTATGCGAACATAAAACATGCAAGGGGTTGGCTTCAAAGCCGTGTATTAAAGGCACGGCAGTACCTTTTCTGATTCTGTAATTTCTATACGTGCGTATCAAAATCCGACTTGAGATTAAAAAAGTTTTACCGGTGAATTTTATCACAGCTTTTAGCATGATCATTGTGCACATGATCAATTTACAGTTGACTCAAACAAAAAACATTTTGAATCTTGTTCATTCTGTATGGTGTTAAACCACAAGCACCCTTCAGTGTAGATTGGATTCATCGCTGTTGTCTATTTGCGGAAGACTGTATGACAAAAATTTCTTCAAATATCTAATTTTTGCACGATTGGTGGTTGTTTCTACATTAAAGCGTTATAGGGAATTGTACACACTGATCCCTGATTTATAAGGTAAAAACATGCATTTCCACATTTTTTTGATCCTCGCATTATCACTGCTAATCCTTCAACTAATCTGAAACTCACCAAGCTTGTAACATCAATTATCTAACATTACTTGACTAATGAGTTCTCAAAATCTACCCAAATTCAAGGTATCTTCAGGGTAATGATGGCTGACCTGACAAACATGGTAAAAACCCAGTCAGACTACAGGTTCTTCTATTATCACTCCACCGGCCTTCCAAATGAAAAGGCTCTTGAATCAGTGGAGAAGAAAGGTCGGAGTTTCATGGTCTTTAAATGTTTAACATGGCCTTTAAAATGAAAAGGCTCTTGAATCAGTGGAGAAGAAAGTAGAATGATTTTAACATCCTCCATATTTAGCATGGCCTTCAAATTGAAAATTTGACTATTTTCCAACAAATTTTGAAAAATTGAAAAATCACCCCTTGCTATACCAAATTGGCATAAAAATGGTCATTGATATAGCAGAAAATTGAACATGAGACCAATGTCCTGTGGCATGTCCCTATGGTCAATTTGTGTTGAGTTTTAGATTCCCTACTTCTGGGTAAAGTGCCTGCGACCATGTTGTATTGGGCAACTCTAGGTATTATCAGAGAGACCACACAAGGACATCTAAGAAAGAAAGCGCCTCAATTTTTTTGAACCTGGGTTTTTGCATATTTTGAATGCTTGTAACTGTGCATTTATATATGTGTTTTTTAATGATGAATAAACTGAATTGAGTGATTAAGCAATTAGGTTAGATCACACTTAGAAGGAATAAGCTGAATATTTGCTGTCATGTAATAATTAGGTATTAGATCACACTTAGAAGTGAAGAAGCTGAATATGCGTCATTAGTATTAGATCACACTTAGAAGTGGAATAAGTGAAGATTGCGTAGTAATAATTAGGTATTAGATCACACTTAGAAGTGGATAAGCTGAATATGCTGTTCATAGGTATTATGGATCACACTAGGAGTGAAATAAGCTGAATATGTGTCATTATTATAGATCACCTTAGAAGTGAATAAGCTGAATATGCTGTCATTAGTATTAGATCACTTAGAACGTGAATACAGCTGACTGAATATGCTGTCCTAGTAATTCAGATCACACTTAGAATGAATAGCTGTAATATGCTGTATAGAGTATTAGATCACACTTAGAAGTGAATAAGCTGAATATGCTGTCATTAGGTATTTAGATAACACTTAGAAGTGAATAAGCATGAATATGCTGTCATTAGGTATTAGATCACCTTAGACGTGAATAAGCTGAATATGCTGTCATTATGGTCATTGATACACTTAGAAGTGAAAAGCTGATTAGGCTGTAATTAAGTATTAGATCACACTTAGAAGTGAATAAGCTGAATATGCGTCAGTAAGGTAGAGACACCTTAGAAGTGAATAAGATGAATATGCTGTCATTAGGTATTAGATCACACTTAGAAGTGGACTAGTGAATATGCCATGCATTAGGTATTACATCACACTAGAGTGAATAAGCGAATATGCTGTCATTATGTATAGATCACACTTAGAAGTGAATAAGCTGAATATGCTGTCATAGGTAATAAGATATTAAGATGATGATTTAGAATTCGTCATGCCATAGAAAATCAAAGCCCATGCTTTTTTATGGGGCATATTTAAATAAGCGCCAAGTTAAAACATAGTTTGGTTTCTTTTACTTTTTTGTCCCAATTAAACCTTTTGGTGGTGTTCTACAACCGATTCACATGCAAATTTGTGACAAATTTGTATCCTAAAAAATTCCGATCCTAAATAAATTCAAGCATTCACTCCAGTTACCATGGTAATTTTTGGATGTGTTTATGTTCCCAGATCATTTCCTAACATTTGAAGGTGGTATATTGAAGCTGATGCATCATAAAGTGAAATCTGTGGCATCTCTTCCCGTTGCATGTAGATTCACAGTTTCTACTGCTGACCGTGACATGGACAAAAAACAAAGGCCATCCACCGCAATGACAATTCTCTAAGTAATAATGCTTAAAGTTGATATCACCAAGGGCATTATTTTGAGAAGTGTGTTTGTTGGGATAAGGACATTATTGATTATTGTATTGTAATATTCCATACAACTAGTCTAGTGTCAAGACTTTAATGAGGGATTATAGAGCTATATTCTGGCATAATACCGGTAATACCCCCAATGAAGAGTTCTATGAAGTCTCGATCTACACTTGACTAGATTCATGCAATTATTACATGGAGGAATTACCACATTGGTTATTCCTCGACCCATGTAATATTCCATAGAGCTAGTCTAGTGTCAAGACTTCAATGAGGGATTATAGAGCTATATTCTGGTATATAATATCCCTTAATGAAGTCTCTACACTTGACTAGATTCATGCAATTACTACACGGAGGAATTACCACATTGGATATTCCTCATGTAATTATTGCAGAGAACTCGTCTAGTGTCAAGACTTCAATGAGGTAGTATAGAAACTAATTTCTGGTATATATCTTAATGAAGTCTCTACACTTGACTAGATTCATGCAATTACTACACGGAGGAATTACACTTATATTGGTTATTTATTCCTCATGTAAATTTCCACAGAAACTAGTCTAGTGTCAAGACTTCAATGAGGGAATATAGAGATTTATTCGGTCATGCATATAATCCCTCATCGAGTCTCACACTAGACTAGATTCATGCAACATATGAGGAATGAGGAATATAGAGCTTCAATAAAGCTAATATAACCACTAAAAGATCCTGGGAATTTGATTGGAGGATCTCTCGGATCACATGTCATTAATAATGATATATGATGCTTACTCACATCATGTAGAACAGGGTGTTTCTAATGACTCGTAAGGAATGCTGCTTACCTCTCCGATGTTGATGAACAATTGCAGTCTTTACAGAGAGAACATCCCATAAATCTATATTCCCACATAATATAATCATTTCGATCACCCTGTATGACGACACCCCCAAGTGACGTCATACCCACAATCCTCTTCCTCTTTTCGTCTTACCCTCGACAACGCTAAACATCCTGCAGGGGGCGGACGGGCGGGAATCAAATAGGGAAGGTAAGCAAGCATTCATTACGAGTATTAGAACACCCCTGTTTTTACATGACTCATACAGGAATCTGCTTACCTTCAATCCGATGTTGATGTAACAAATTGCTTTAACATCGCCAGATTAGCACTGGTACTAGGAGGCGGTGCAGAATGCAAAACGTCACACCTGGATTGCGTGAATCGAAATGAGTATTGAATATGAATTGCAAGCCAATTCAGAAGTAGTAAGAGAAGCGCAAGGTCACATGGCAATACAAATAGCATGAACCTAAGCACACCCCAATTACTAAGAGAATAATTGCTGAGCCCCCTGAAAGAGTGGCTCCTGCAAAAAAACTGGCCAGAGAAGCGAAGTAACATAGAGGAGACGTCACACCGAAACAGCAACCACCTGTGCACAACACACGGCGCATAACTGCGAGGTTTACTCCCAAGTATGCGGGTCTACAAGGCGTAGAGCAGCTCGAGCCATTAGAACCCCAATCGCCACCCTATGGGCCCATGACGGGCCGAGAGGAAGGGCATCCCCGGTGAGCGGAGAATGAGGAGGGGAAAGAGCCCAAATCCTAGACCCTCGACGGCCACAGTACTCTGCGAGAAAAACCTGCACAGCGAAGGACAGGACGACTTGAGTCATCAACTGTTACCTAATGCAGCCAAGCCCACCATATCCCACTCACTTGAACCCCAAGGGAAAGCGGTGCGAGGAGCGGAAAAAGGGGAGGGGGGGGGAGAATCTTGCGAGGGCGAAATAAAAAAGGGGGGGGGCCCACTCGATTAACATCTCTAGACCGAGCCTACACCGGCGGGAGTAAGCTCAGTATGTACAGCAACCCCAAGGTTCAAGTATATCCACAGAATGGAAAAAGGCCAACCAGAAGATTGACCCCCCCTTTTTCCGGGGGACATCAAATAGGCATACTATGCCTATTCATCGAGAAATGAAAAAGCATCAGAAAGGACTACTCGATATCGCCCTGAGAAGTGACCCACCTCAAACGAATGCCCAGTTAAACGTTTGAAAAGGGTGCTGACAAAGAATACTCAGCAGAAAAAAATTGTTGGAGAGAGTACCCGATTAACAGAACCAGCTCCAACATTTATCCAAGGCTCCTAACAACTGCGATTGAGGGCAGGGGAGACTAAGAGAATCTAACAGATTGCCGAAAAACTCTAAAGTCTAAGGAAATATCGCCGAGTAAAAGGGCAGTGGGCACCGAAGGCCTAGCCCCCAACAGCATTCCCATTCCCATTCTTGACTAATTATAACATGTTACATGGCGGAATTACCACATTTTGCGTTATTCCTAGGAATAGTCCACAGAATAGTCTTGTGTCAAGACTTCAATGAGGGATTATAGAGCTTATTCGGTCAGCCTATAATTCCTCAATGGAGTCTTCCACTAGACTAGATTCATGCAACATTACACGAGAGGAAATTATGCATTATTTAAAAGCATGGATATGGAGGTCGTATTCCAAATCTGGATATGGAGGGGACATGATACCTAATAATTCACCAGGATGCCAAGTTAGTTTTGAAATACTTCAGATTTTTATTTTATTCATTATATTTTGTGCAGACCATTCTAATCTGTTTTTGAAACTCGACCAGATTTACATCTCATTCACATTTCAATGACCCAAGTCATTTCCCAGGTATTCCCACATATTCAAAGCATTCAGCATTCCGTTGACAGATGATTAAATGAGGTTATTTGGTCAAGAACAGGCATAACAATAGTTAGGATTGATGAAATTTCTGTGGTTCTTTGTCAATGAGGGAAGAAACATGTTGTTTTGAATATTGTAACTTTTTTATCAAGCTCTCAATTATTTGTTTGATAAAAAAAATCCAAGACACAGTCCTATTCTTTTTGACTCGCCACTGTAGTTTGTATTTATATATCTGCAGGAACCTTAGAATATAATGGTACGACAGGGTTTAGGGTATATGCATGTACAGCAGGGCATTTGGTATTAAACCACCCCCCATATATTGGAGTGATGGTATTTCACATGATAAATGTGTGCATCCTATATGGTACATCACAGTTAAAATCACAAGTGCACAAAGTCAGTAATATGATGGTAAACTTATAATAGCTACAAAAAAGCGATGCTACTCATTCAATTCTGGACAAAGCAGAGCTAGTGTATTAATAATGGGAACACATAGTTACAAATGCATTGCAAGTTGTTAACTATGGTCATTTTAAATCTGTTATAGTAAATATATTTTATTGAAATCCTAATAAAATTCTTGCAACCATTTTAACTTATTTTCTTAAGGAAAAAGTGTTAAGTGAGGGCTAGCTTACTGTAATTTTCCAAAAAGAAAACAGAGCACTTTTTTGGTTTACATGTACGCTTTATTCTGGAAAAGTTTGTCCAATGGGTGCATGGAGCCTGTTTCACCTCATTTCACACAATACTGCAAACCTAAGTGAGAAAATGTTTACAAGAGTGTGGTAAACCTATAAGATGTTGCCTTCATACATTTGAGCTAAGAGCTGTTTGATGATAAGCATGCATCATAACTTACATTCTATTACCCTTACTGCCCATTATTCAAAAGCATGCTCTTTGATTGGTTAGTTCTGCCTATTATTCTGCAATAATGGGTCGCAATTACGCCCTAATGCGTGTTGTAAAGCACATTCTTTTTGGCGCATGTCACCCACCAGTATAGGCGCACTCGCAAACATTTACATGGAGAAGGCAGGCGCGCGCTGTAAAGACGTAAGCAACTGTTACGTTTTTAGTAAGAATTAACCAGATTTTCGGATATTATATTATTTTAGTTGGTAATAGAATAGAAATAAAGGGTGCAATGTTCAAGTATGCCGAAAGTGTCCTCGGCAGTAAAAACATTTGAATAATGGGTCTCGGCTTCACCTCGCCCATTCATGTTTTTACTTGAATTGGACACACTATTCTTGCATACACATGAACATCTTACCCTTTATTTCTTAAATAATCTGGATAATTGTAGTTTTTAACTGAGCTGTCAATATGGAATGTATTTAATAAAGTATCAATATGATTGAACCAGCCAATCCAGTGTGCTGAGTTTGTTGTAATGTTGTATTGAATATAGACGACTATAAAATCTACTTTACTCTTATTGGTTCTCTACTACTGTACATCAGAGTTGGCATAAAGTACAATCGGAATGCCATCATCATAGATGTCTGGGATGACAATAAGTACTGATGGAAATGACTTAAAGGCCGACTCAGATTTTGAAATATAACATTTTCGTGTATTAATTAAAAATAGTCCACTAGAACTAAAAATAGTCCCCTAAATTCCAAAGTTTGAGATGAATCAGATTTTTCATTTTGATGCAGTAAACATTTATGTGTACTATAAGAGTGCCATAGGATACTGAGTATAGCAAAAATTCCGGATCCGGAATTTTATAACAAAGTTGTGACTTTTAGATCAAGGACTTCGATTTGAGCTTAGCTATTTCACACAGTGATTAGTATATGGACAGGCATTATGAACATGCAAAAAATGCGATTTGTTTGGGAATTGAGGGCGCCCTCTTTGGGAAATCTTATTTTTGATGTCTCTTTTGGGATCTAGCTTGGCAGTTAAAGGCTGACTCAGAGATTTCCCTGGGTTTGTAAGTGCCATCCTTACATTCAAATCCATTTCATATGTGGCATGCCCCCCCCAATAACCAGAAAATGTGTTAGTTATGAATCACCAAACTCGCAGCATGTCAGACAGTGCCCAGCACAAGATTTCCAGTTACTGTGGCTAGAAGTGGGCAAATCGATGTGAAATTGATGAGCGCGGAGTAAATTGCCTTAAATTTACTGTCTAATGCCACTTAGTTTGAGAAAACATACCAGTCTACCATGTCAATCATGAAATTCCATCACTTTCTTAATATAACTAGTGCATTTTCAGACATTCTAAAGCATTTTTCTCTCTCACTGTTGCTTGCATAGACCCACAACTCTAATGTTGCAAACAGGCCTACGCTATTAATAAATATTCAGCTGCCCTATGCTATGCAAATATAAAACACTCGCACTTCTAATATATATCTTTGACAGCTGAAAAGTGTAAACTATGTACGTGAATTAAAGGTGCAACAAGAGATTTTGAGGCACCCAAATATTTTGTCATAATAGTAATTTCAAAAAGAATAGACACTCAATAGACTTCTCACCCTGTAATTCCACAAAGATGTTTAACTAACAATCATTTTATCTTTGAAGTGATGAGTTGTCAGTACCAAGTTTATTTAAACTTATGAAAAAAGGTTATTTCAACAAAAAAGTAATCTCATTCATCATAGCCTCCGTCAGTCGCAAGCGACATGTCATATAAAGCGCCCACATTGAGTCCCAGTTAGGGAACAGCGATGTCTGTGGCTGAATAGGCCAATCTAGAGTGGCATTCTCTGCCACAGGTGCTACATATATAAGGAGTCACAGCTTTGACTATCCAAGGCCTGTGCAGCTGTTCTTTTAGCTCGCTGCTTCTCAAACTGGCTTGAGGATCTGTTTGTTCTCCATCTCAATTGTGTTGCTTCACTGGTCTCCTCTCCCTCCAAAGGTGACAGTTGTCAGCAAGTTCAGGGTACCCATAGCACGCTTACAATATCCTTGTAGCGGAGCATGGGTCGACCAACTTTCCTCTTTCAAGATGTAAGCTCATCATCATGATATCTTTCGGTAGTCGGCCATCCTCCATTCGACGGACATTGCCCAGCCATCAGGAAGAAAAAAGTCTGCGGTGTCTAAGAAATGTATATTATGGTGGGGAGTCCCATTCGAGTCAGGAGCTCTTGAATTTGGCACCATGTCTTTCCAAGTGACAACAACCCAAATGCGTTCTAATACAGCGCAGATGGAAGCTTTTGAGTTTCTTCTTTATGCCCCTAAGTATTAGGCCATGTCCTCACTGCCAACACATAAGTGCTATGATGCAGGCCTGTAAAACTGCTGCCTTTGTCCTTAAGGACAGCTTCGGATTTTTCCACACCCGCGTTGTAAGCCGGCAAGAGTAGCTGCAGTCTTTTACCATGCGTTGCCGATTTCTACTGCAATCTTCATGAGAGACAGCCTGTCACTGATGGTGGACCCCAGGTAGGCGAAGTCCTGACCACACTCAAGCGGGTATTGTCCGATTGGATGACAGGTTGTGTCTTGGAGCATCTTGGGGCAAGGACATTAGCTCCTTCTTCAAACTGATGACAAGCCTGACGTCCTTACACGCCTGTGAGAAGCGATCTATGAGGCAGCTGAAGTTCCTGCTTTTGGGGGAAAAAAAAATGAAGTAATGGCAGCAGACACAACCAAACAACATGTCACGAATCACTATCTTACGAACCTCTTGTCTTAGATCTAAGGCATGTCAGGAATTGAAGAAGCCGTCCATCAGACCTGGTGTGCACGTAGATTCCTAATTCTGTTGCCTGTACTTATGCAGCCTTCAGAAGTACTGAAAAAATATCCCAAAGAGCGTTGGGACCAAAAAACACATCCTGCTTAACACCAACTTCTGCGAATTCAAACGGCTTTGATAGGCTGCCGTCCAAACTGTACCGTTGCTTTCATTCCGTGTGGAAAGATCTTATAATGCTCAGAATCCTTTGGTGGACACCAATCTTCTGAGGATTTGGAACAGTCCATTCCTGCTAACCAGGTCAAAAGCTTTGGTCAGGAAAGCAATGTAGATTAGGCTTCTGTTGTTCTCTGCAGCTCTATGCACTTCTCCTGTAGTTTGGCGTATGGGAAGATCATATCTATCGTAGAATCTGCCAGCACGAAATCCAATCCGCACTGAGACTCAGGATACCCCCTTTCAGCCAGGACCTGAAGACGCATCAACGCAACACGGGAAAAAACTTTGCCGACAATACTAACGAGGGCATACCCCTGTAATTGTGGCAATCACCACTTCTTTCATCACATCACCTTTGTTCTTGTTGAGGGTGATGATCTTTGAGTCGAGCATGTCCTGTGGTACAGATCCTTCCTCCCAGCATTGACAGAGAAACTACATTAGTTGGGTGAAGCATAGAGGCTTTTGCAGCATTTGTATCATGTCTGGGTGGTATTCCATCTATTCCCTCCCCCGGGGCTTTTCCGTATGATATACTTCGTGGCCATTGTCAGTAAGATAGTGTAGAAGATAATATGGCAAAATTTGAATGCTTATTGTATTTACCATAGTTTACCTATTAATTTCTAATTCCTATACCTCACTATTACAGATCAAACGGTTGTATAACTAAACAGATGTTAAAACATTTTCTTGAATCAGATCCCGCTTTAATATGGAACATTTGCATTTTTAGGTAATTGGCTTTTCCTTGGAGGATGAGAATGGGAGTTTCCATAACCCTGACACATTTAAACACACTTTTCTGACCACCCTTATGAATTTTTGGAAAACCTTAACAGAATAAACCTGTGCTTTATTCCATTAAGAGTTTCCGAATTCATAAAAGTGTCAGAAAAAAAAGTGTGTCAGATGAGTCGGGTATGGAAACTCCCGATGAGAAATTGTCATCACTTTAAAACGAAACCGCAAAATTGCTATTGGTGGGGGTCTTGTTTTGGTTTGGTGCTTGGGATTTTATAAATAGGCTTTACATCTGGTTCAAAGTTATGTTTAAAGTGAAGTATAGGGGATCATCCAACAATGATTTTTGAAACATGCGGTATACATTGTGCAAAATTAATAATAGTCTAATCTTTAGTAGCCCAATGATAAAAGGTTATATAAAATCACAGTGTATTGAAAGCATCTAATTGCACTTTGTGTACTACATGCGTGCTTTCGAATGTCAGCGTGGGTGCATGATTCGTCTATTTCTCTCCTCAACAGTATATGCAGTTTTTTAACCTATAATTTAAGCATCGTGTGTACTACTCAGATTCATAATGCAGCCTTTAAGCAATGCATGTACATTTAAGCACGCATGTAGCATAACTAATAACATTTTTATATGGTGCTTAATCCCCGTAAATAGGCTCAAAACGTTGTTGCCAATTATCCGCCACTTCCGAAATCCGTCACATCATTATGCTTCAGCTAGGTGGCTGCTCAAATCATGCCGAACAAGCGCACAAGCCTACCTGCACTTAGATTGTAATCTTCCCCATAACATCTCCCAGATTTCGCTTGGGTCGACGGCCAGTGAGATTAGTTCTTGCCAGGGACACAAACATGTTGACCACATTGGGCAGGGGCTATCGAACGCCGGTTTTAACGGGCTAATGATCAGAGTCCCGCGCTTTATTTCCACTGGACCACACTGCTCTTCAATGCATGTAGCATTGTCCACTGCTGTGTGTAGGAATAGGTATCAGCTTGTGGTAATCAACATCGCATGTCTTGGAATACATGTGTGTAGCCTCAGTAATCCTGTGAAGTAAACAAAAAAAATAAAAACATGGACAGCATGTGCAACCATTTTAACTGTTAGCATTCAAGTCTTTTGTGTGCATTTATCCTAATAGTATAATACACCTATATACAGGCTGATTCAAAACGAAATTTACTCATTTTTTTGTCCGTTTAGTAAAAATCTGAAAGGAAATTACGGTAGTACATATCGCAAAGCGCAATTCTAAAATCAAAATTAAAAAAAGCATTTAAATTTGCAACTGTATGCCAAATCCCAGTTATACTCATTTTGAACCAAATCACACCCTTTTCCTATCAAAACTAAAAAATCCTAACCCACGGATTATAGTAACTTGCATCATTTTACTATCACGGCAAATCAATAAGTGTGGACAAGAACCGATCCATTTGGTTTGGTTCGTTTATTGTAAAAAATGAAAGTTTTGGGGGCGTTTAATACTCATACTCAAGAACCGTAAATCAAACGATAATTTCATCTTCCTATTAATCAAGCATGTTAACTATTTTTTCATCGCAAACTTTTTCTGCAATTAATGTTTGTTCAGAACGACGAATGCGACGAAGTGTTTCTTTTAAGGCCCGAGCATTAGTTTCAAAACCTGGAAATAGCTGTATAACAAGCTGAATTTTTCAAGGATGGTCCAGGAATATCAGTAGAATACATACTAAAGTCCCCAAAAAATCCCCCTGGAGCTCTCTCCAAAATCCAAGATGGCGTCCAAAAGGCCGCCATTTTACTATTTATTAATCATAACTAACTTTCCAACCAGACAGGTTGAAAAAATACAACCAAGTAGTCTATAATATATCTTTTTAAGGCACAGGAATATAATAACGTCCATATTATTTAGACTTAAAAACTCCCAAATATCCTAAACTTAAGATGGGCGTCCAAAATGGCCGCCATTTTCTATCTAATCGTATCATAACTTGATAAGTCGGCAAGTTGGAAGTACACATTAAGTGTCTTAACACATTTTTTATCCCAGAGAATCTATACCGTAAGCATTAGTTAGAGTGTCCCAAACTCATAAGTAGCCACACCCAAGATGCTTAAAAACGTGTTCATCTTATTATGGTATAAATGAACAAAAATATAAGAGTTTTTCCTGTTACAATAGTTTCACATTCATCGGTTCCGCATCTTCACCATTTATATTGGCACATCTCATTATCATTGACATCTAATAATGTTGGTGCAGTGATGTTGCAATTTTGACCATAGCATTTACTGTACATTGAGGTGTAACTTCAGGTTATCCAAAGCATCTCCGATGGTTTTATTGCAACGGCTACAATCATCAGGTTTGAGCAATATGTACTGGGTGGTGAATGAGATGTCCGGTTCTAATTTTGCAAACATGTCGCCATACCCTGTATGTTTGCGCAGAGTGCTACCCCATCCATTCTTAAACCATGAAATAAGTGTGGCACTGTGTCTGATGCCGTTTGTATGCATGGGTCGGTATTCCTCAAGTGATTTTAGGAATGCTGCCCCCTTAATTTTTAGGCAATGTCATGCAAATGTATCTATTGGTTATAAAGCTAGCCAGTAAGTCGCTAGGATCCTATATCACATCCCATATTACATTTACCCATTCTGCATGCTTATTTGTTCTAAATATGTTGTACATGTAATATATATATATCTGTGTTTCTATTGTCTAAGTCCAAAATCTCATGGAAGGTCCGTCTTTACCCAGCTGAGGTTTCATCATCGACCAGTTGATACGGTTTTTGATTTTCCACCTGGAGACTTGTAGACCTACAGTCATCTATAATGTGGCTAATTAATGGGTTGTGGTTGCTCTAAACAATCGCAATTTGGGAAGAAGTCCCCTTTTTACGGGCCAATGCCAATTCTGATTCTGTCTGAGCTTGACCCTTGCTTACCTATCAACGTCACAGTCCTTGCTTGCTTGCAAGATGGGCTGTCAACAAACTGCTTAGGTTCAAGGTATAGGATGACCATTGCTCATACCATTGTCCATCAAATCCCAGATTGATCGATAGGATACCGTGCTGCAGTTTCGATGGATTGGGTAGCCCGGTGTGTAGCGCAAGTGAGGTGGGGGATTAGGCTACCAGGGTTCATCACACTTCTTGCTGACTGACATCTGAAAGTTTCCCCTCCTAAAGTTTAGAGGCTAGGCCGACGAATGTACATATATTCTACTCGTCGCCAAAAGGCACTTAATAAGTTTTTTTCATTGCATCATTTAAAACGACACCAATCTTATGTGAGTGTACACTGTGAACTCTAATGGGTGCAGTGTATTCACATGTTCAGTATTCTAAAAACCACAGTGATGTATACAGTGTCGAAGATCACCCCATCCAGTTCCTGCGAGCTTTTGAGGAGATTGGCATGAGAACTGCGTCTTGGCAGCGACTGCCTTGGTGTGTTGATTGGAAAGTAAGGCTGCTGTCCATTATGACAGCAATGTAAAAAAACTTTGTGTTGGGTCGTGTGACGTGTATCTCCATCTTGTAGTGATGTTAATTCTCTTTTTGGCGCTATTGATTTGCAAGGTGAAAACAGAGCTGACGGTCTTGGATTTGCTGAGTTTCAAGGGTCATCCGGGAATGAATTGGCTTAACAAGGATTAGTCTTTCTTCTGTCTGCCACACAACCACCATTTCTAAAGACTCGTCAGAAGATCAGCAGCATTCCAATTTGCCGTATCATCTGCGTAGGAATACTGCGAACAAGCTCTCTTTGGCATTTCTGAGATGTAAATGTTGAAAACGACTTGATGCCAGACAGAACCTTGTGGGACACCATTCCCGAAGTTTTGCGCTTTCTACCTGCATTACCCATTTGAATGTATACAGGACAATAAATCTGTCTTGGAGGAGCAGAATTAGGACTTGACAAGCTTGACATTAACAGGGAAAGCTTTGAGTAGCTTGAGATAGACAGAGACCGGTCGATTCCAGACTGTATCATACGCAGCAGTTAGATCTAGGAAGACTAAGACTAAAGTATCCCAAGCCGTGACAGTATGTAGAAAACTAATGATTTCTATAGTTTCTTCTCCGATGGCAAGCTGAATTTCATGAATGTTGAAAACTGTTAAAGGATTGGTGGGACAAAATGCACATAGCTGTAAGTAGATAAAAGTAGTCGCCCGATACAACACATGGACACCCGACCGAGCAATAACTGACAGCTAGTCTGACTCTGCTGTAACTAGAGTTGTTGATACAATTATCGTGTCTGTATCTGCTTCTGCCTGCTTTACGGAGATGAGGAGTTAAGGAGTTGAGAATTATCTGGCTTAAGGGTTAACTGTGTTGAATACCCCCCACGCTATGTGAGTGGTTTTCTGGTACTGTTAAAAAGCCTAGGGGCACTTTAAAAGTTCTCTAATGTGACCTTTGTTTCTATGCAACCTAGAAGGTTACTCATCAAGATGCAAAGAGGGCTGCGCAGTAAGAATGTGAGCACAAAGGATCATAAAAGAGAAGAGGCACGCCTGAAGGAGGCTATTCCTTTATTTCTTGCATATGTTGCCAAGGTTAGACATCATTATCTTTGATGGACATTAACTTTTAATGTGGGCATGCCGATCTAAGCTTTATTTTTCGTACCATGTCAGGAGGAGACAACCCAGTGTGAAATTAATTAAAAGGACTAAACTAATAAACCGTCTTCTTTGCCTTATAAAAGCTGCAGTCTCTTGAAACTGAATAAATATCACTCATTTCTTTTCCCCCCATATCATTGACCAATGGATACAACAGAGATATAGGACCATTTTTGGAAAACTGGGCTAGCAAAACACCCATTATTAGGCAGCTTTTCTCACTTATTTCGGTGTTTTAAAGGTCCCATTGGAATGAAATGAGAAACCTACTCCACATCTTATGGGACCTTTCCATTCCATAAACGGGGCCAGAAAAAGAATACAATACCAGTGACATCATATTAGTGAAACTATTGAATTTCCGTCAGTTGTCATGATAGATTCACCCCAGTCCCCTGGAATTTTTTCTATTGCTCCTCTGAAAAAATCGACAATAGTACCCCCCACAAATGATTCAGCCTAACCCCGATATTGAATGCTTTCTGGTCCCTCCTTGTAGACTTGAACACACACCAATCAACTCTATTTGCAGTTCCTGGGCCTTTAAAATGACTGTAATGTGTCCATATTTCAAAATCTCTAATGTAAAATGAAGCATCGTTAAAATGTTAGTTCATATTCATAAATTTGCATATTCAATTACTATCATTCATGATACGTTCTATTTGTCACTTTAGGCCAATGGTGCACTGGCTGCCAAAAAGTTGCAGCTGGGATAAGCTGTACTGAAGCTGAGGGATTCCCTGGTCCGGCTGCCACCAGATAAATATGCATGAACCCTTAGGAGTTTTGGCCTTCCTAAATATGTTTTTATATTCTTGTATTATAAATATATGTTTTAGGCTCCTTAGTGATTTCGAATATGATTGGTTGTAAATCGTTAGGATAAAAGATCAAAGGTGTCTTTTTTTGGTTAGCTACTTAGTTTTGGGGCACTCTAGAAAATGCTTGTATTAGAATCTTTATGCCTTAAAAACATACGTATCGACATAATAATTTGTTATTTCTAATTTGCATATGAAGTTATATACAATTAGAAAATGGCGGCCATTTTTTTGGATGCTAATCTGATTTTGGGTACGTTGTTTTTGTTGGACCTCTCAAATAATGACTTTCATTGCATTCCTTGTGCCTTAAAACATATGTTCGTACACTTTATTTGTATTTTCAAGCTTGTCTGGTTGCAAAGATACAATAAAATTGGGAAAATTGCGGCCATTTTGACGCCATCTTGATTTTGGTTACTTGTAAGTTTTGACCTCAAAATTGAACTTTTCATGTATGACTTGTGCCTAAAGACATATGTTTGGACACTTTATAGTTCTATTTCCACTTGTCTGTTGCCAAAGATACGATATCATTTAAAACTGTCAGCATTTACATTTTGCTTTTGATTGATGGATTTTTGAGCATGAGTATAAAAGTAAAACTTTCGTTTTGGTAAGGCAATGCAGTTGCAAAGCAATGGGCTTTCTTATGTTCACACAATATTGATTTGGAGTAAATAGGACCTGATGCAAATTCACCCGATTGTGGTATTGTCAGGAAAACGGTGTTTTGGTTATTTCAAAGTAATTATAACTAACTCGGGTTTGTCATGACAAATCAAAATTTGTTTTTTTAATTTAGACATTCAGGAACTGCTTTTTAATGACATAGTAGTTTATGAGAAATTCCTTACAGATTTTTAATAAACTACAATAAAAATTAGTAACTTCTTTTTTAATCAGCCGTAGGAACTTTTGTGGTAATTTTTGCACCTGTTGAATAATGCAATAAATTTTAAAAAAAAAAAAAAAAAACAGTTTGTTTTAAAATCCTTTATCACACACCAGAAAGGAACAGGATCATAAGTTTGATCAGATTTGTTTCACTAATTACACTCCGTTCACAACTCCCCCCCCCCCTTTATCCCTGGAATCCATGTTGATCATATCACCTCAATAGTTTCCAAAGAGAAATCACAAGGGGAAGTACTGGTTTTTTCAATGATACATCCATATCATGATATTATTGAGGTTTGTTCAAAAGGCCCCATCATGGCAATATCTGTCATTTTGTTCAGTTGTTGGTATTAGTGGGGATACCTCCAAATCTAACATGTAGCAGCCTTTGCAGATGGGGTCCTTCCGTGCACTAAACCCTCGATAATGTATTGTAAGCTGCTTTATGAAACTACACAGAATATCAAAAATTCAGCCACATCAGTAAACAAGAAAGCGGGTATATAGAGGCAAACAAGGAAACGGAAACCAAAGTACATGTAGTTTTAACAGAGGTACAAGTGGATTCCTTTAGAAACAGCTTTAGCAAAATAGGTTACCATCCCATACATTTTCCGTGGCCATTTTCTCCAATTATTCATTCATAGGTTTATAAAACTGTAAAAAATTTAATTGATTATCATTCGCCTGAACGCTTTTTTCTTTTAGTTTTGATGAAAATAATATCCTTCAATGATGTTGTTGTTTCTTGGAGACTCAACCCTGTGTCTTAGCTCACTTCTGTGCTAATGTAAATCTATGGCATGCACTTTCATACATAATGTCTTAGATTTTTGATTGGGTTAACCCATGGCTAATGCTCTCGTTTCCAACACGAGTGGGATTAGCTGGATCATTTTTGGACTGGAATATCAAATTCACATCTCTTCTAGTCCCATTCTGGATATCAAATTCAGTTAAGATTGTGACTGGTTTAAGGAGTGGATAAAAATAGGAAAATGGTACCTAAATTTCAAGAAAATTACTATAAGTGTGTCATATAGCACCATTAGTGTAATTTCTTATAATTGGTTCTTTTAGAAAGGCCAAAAAACAACCAAAACAAACATGTGTCTCAAAAGAAACATGAAAAAAATCAATGGTGAAAGGTGCTTTTGAATTTGGAAAACTGCTAATTCGAGATGAAGGATTTAAAAAAAAAAATTATTGCATTTTTTTGACCACCTTTTTCATTTTTTAATTTTTTACTTTTTCATTTTTTCCTGAAATTTGGTTAAACATGTCTAAAAACCCATTTTAAAAGCAATGTGCACAGTTTCGGAGACAAACTTGTTTTTTTTTTTTTTTTTTTTGTCCTTACAGGTACTATTTTTCATTTAAGCATCGGGTCCCGCTAGAATACATTTTACAGGCAATCAATTGATCCTGTTAGGGGGTCCACTTCAAACCCCTAGAACCAGTGCAGTGCCGCGGGGTGGGGGCACAGGGGGGAGGGCAATTGGCAGAATACAATGACAGATTTGTTTTTGTTGGCAAATCACAGCAATTTAGAGGGCCCAATATCAACAAACATTAGGTCAAATCATCCATTTTGGCGCAAAATTGGTTAAAAATGTCAAAATGTTTGGATTTTTTTCCCCCCCAAAATTTCACTTTGCCCCCATATTATTTTCACTTTGACGCCCGTTTTTTTTTTCGGTCTCCCCAGAAGTCTGAGCCCGCCAACTGCTTAGAAATCCATGGGGACCCCCCCAAAACAAAGCCCTCCCTCTGATCTCTATGACATTTTAGGGTTAATGAAAAATATGATGACATAACTCTCTTTGCTGCATTTTGCATTGAGGACTATTTGTGGGAGTTGGTCTACAAACCCAGGACACAGTTTGCAGTTTATTCAACCATTTGATCAGAGACAGTCAGAAATTATTACAGCCTATATATCCCCCCCAATTCATTCATTGTCTAACAATGAAAGCGATCATGGTTTTGTATGGACTCATGAGCCCAATTGATGGATTTCAAAGTCAGACAAAAATGAAGGGTCATGTATTGGCACACAGGAGCGGCACCAGGGTAAAATCTTAGGGGGGGGTGAAACATGATTAACCTCATATAGGTAAGAACCCCTTTTTTAATAATGCAATTTGTTTGCTCAAACAAAGAAAAGCCATTTTTTCCATATTTTTTGAACTCTCAGGTAGGGCAGCTGCCCTGCAACCCTCCCTGGCGCCGCCCCTGCTCCGGAGTATGTTTGCATTTAGTCATCTGTAATCTGACTAAGACTGCGCCTGGTATTTCTGAAAGGGAGGCTAACTTTAAGACCTGAGTTTAAATAAAAAAAATAAAACCGCGGTACCTCAGAGTGGACCTTTTTTCCTTTCACAGTATTTTGAAAGAGTTAAATGTACCAGTGAGTAAATTCCTCATGGAAGGGCCATTTCGGCCCATCCATGAGGAATTTTCTCACTGTTACAGGACATTTTTAGAGTATATGTTGGAAACAGGTCTATACTCATGTAGGACAACCCTGGTTTAAACCCAAGTCTAAAGTTGTCTCCTTTTCAGAATACCAGCCCTGGACTAACAGCTCAGTCCACCACCTGTATTTGAGACCGACAATAAAGAAATGATTGGATACATAGCATGACATTATTATTACTACTGTAACTCAAGGATACAGAGTGTTGTCTGCCCATTGTGAATATGACAGTGTCAACACTGCAACCCAAGAGTTTTCCTTGCAGTAATTTACAAAAAACAATTTCAGATAGGGCATTGCACTTGGAATACTTCCAGATAAACAGTCCAAGTCTATGGCAACTCCTAATCGTTTCTAGTATCCACGCAACTGGTGTCCTGAAAGCATTCGACTCTTTGTAACTATTTAGGCCAAGTCACAAAGTTATTTTTTTCTTGGGCTTCAAGAATACTCATTAAAATTGGAATCTGATTCATTTTCTGAGTCCCATCCGCAATACTCATAGGATGGGGCCATCCTTCTCAAAATCTACCTCCACCTCATATTCAAAGTCCTTTATCTCCTGTTTCTTGCGATTTCTTTCAAAATTCTCCTCCAACATCTTTCTTCTTTTTTTAGTGCATCATCATCCAATTTATTAAGATCCTTCATCAGGATCTATTGACATTTCACCTTTGACCTTTTGGATCAAGCTTCCTCCATACTGAGTCCATTGAGTCTTTCTTGAATATAAGCAGTAGTTTCTTCTTCTTCAGTTTGATTATGATTTGACATTTTCATGTATTTTTGTGCCTTGGATTGTTGCATAATTCTTGCACAGCAACGATCTATCCCAGAACGCTTTGTGAAATTCCTGATTGGCATAGAACGCTGACGTTTCTTGCCTGTTGACTCAATTACATAGTAGAAACAACGTGGGTGGGGGGTCCACCCTTTCCCACTTTTTTTGGTAGTAATTGCCATCCTGACTGCATCTTATATCTTCATCCAGATGTAGAAAAGTATCACTTGCATCTCGACATGAGGGATATGAAAACACACACTTTTGGCTGCATCTTATACTCATTTTTCCCCCCCCCCCCCCCCGGCATAGACAAACAATCACTGGGCATATTGAAATGAGTTATATGAAAACACACACGTTGGCTGCATTATATCTTCATTCCCGACGTAGGACACACAAATCTCTTGCATCTTTGGACATGAAGGATATGAGAGATAAACCCACTTCTGGCAGTCTCCTTCAAAATCATAGATAAAGTATCTAAACAAGAACAAAAAAGTTTGAGGAAAAATGTTAGCTTCAAGCACGATTATATAACCAAACCAGTCCAGACTCAACAAATTTACCATGCACTTCCAGACCTGGTTTGCTGTTCAGTGATTTGTTTAGTTTATATTTGATTACCTGACGTTGGCGAGGGAGTAGCACTCCCGGCAAAGCAACTGACATTCATATCTTTGCCTCATCACCTTTACAGTCCACCATGGCACAATGCAATTGTCTAGATGTCCAAGACTAAAGCTGACTTGGCAGGACTTCGATATGGTAGCGAAGCACTCTCGAAGGTGCCATTCATCATACCTGCGAGGGATACATGAAGAAAGACTTCACAGCCGCCTTTAGGTGTGTGCAGATGAATGTGAGGAGGACTTTGAAAATCTGTTAAGCAATTGAAGTCCATCTCATCATAATTAAATTTACAGGTTTACGTTTTCAGAATTGCTTTAGGCCCTCCCTTGAACTTATCATCTGATATTATAACTGTAGGCCCACAAACCCCTTTGGAATGGCCAAATTAGAAATTCCAAATAAGTGCAGAAAATTATTCACCTGCACATGCACTGGCCTACTGAACGATAAGATTGCACTCAGTTGCATACCTACATATTTCGTTTTTCATATTTAAGTAACTTACATGTAGCATACAAATGATTCCAAAAATACAAGGATGGTGAGGTCTATTAATCTAGCTTGGCCTTCTACCCAGGCACAGGGACTTGTTGCATTATCATTATCATATGCAAATGTTCCATGTTATATGATCATAAAGGAATGCCAAAAATCACAACACAAATATGGTTATATTGAGGTGTACACAGAAGTATCCTAAATATACCTGATCTTATATGAAATGATGCCATTATCAAAAATCAATTGTATATAACCAGGCCCGTAAGCAGGGGGGGTGTGGGGGGTGGGGGGGGGGGGGCGGTCGCATCCCTCACCCAAATCCACAAAAAGGGGAAAAAAAAGTCCACCTTTTGCTGAAAATTTCAAAAAAAGGTCCAAAAAATTAGAGAAATTTTGCCCACGAAAGTCCACATTTTGGTGATAAAAATGTCCAAAAAGGACCATTTTAGGGGGGTAGGGCCACTTTTACAAAAAAGTCCAATTTTCGAAAAAAGTCCCCACTTCTTCTAAGTCCCGCACCCCAAAAATAAATCATGCGTACGGCCCCTGTATATAACATAAAATGTTACACCAAACCAGAGAAGATTGAGAAAGAAGGAGATGGCTCGAATTTTGAAATCTGATTACCCAGGATTACTCTCATTCACCAGCTCATGTTTGGGTAACTTCAAGGGCCACTCGAATGGACCTTTGAAGTAATCGGTTCATCCGACTCAACTTGGCCAAGTCGGAAAGTTTCAGAACAGGAAAGTAATTGATTGCACAGGACATGCTTCTACCTAAAACAAGTTTATTAATATCCAGCTAAAATTTCTCTTGATGGTAAATGAAACTCCCGTTTGGTTGATCGATAATTATTTATTTTTGAATTGGCGAAATAATTGAGAAAAACAGTGACTTTTTAACGAAAGAGACAACAGCAAAATTAGCCTTGATTTAATGTTTTGAGGTCAATAAGATGTTGTAATTTTAGCCGAATTTAAACATATCCGGTGAGTTCCTGTGAAATACGCGATTGATGAATGATTAGATAAATGCATTTTGAATACACAACCAACAATAACGTGTTTGTGTCAGACAGTGTCAAAAGAGTCCAAAAGCTTGAAAATTTGGGGTCAAAAGTTGTCTGTTAAGTGTGCAGAGAGATGTTTCACTGTACTGGTCACGACCAAGGTGTAATGACTTTGTGTAAAATTGATTGACAACGGGTAGGTAAAATTGGAATAGTTCTGGGATTAATGACAGGTGTAGTAATGTCTATAGCAAAAAGCGCAAGTCTTTGATCAACTCAATCGGCATTTAAGGCTATTAGAGATGGATATAGGCGATGAACAGTTTATCTTTTCGGACAGAGTAGTAACAGTGGAACCATCTCCTTCTTTCTAATCTTCTCTGCACAAACAAGATGTGTCTTAACATGCAAAGCTGGGCCTACTTTATACTCCATCGAATGTCATTGTCTGCCACAGACTCACACAATTTGGAAAGAATACATTGCATGTAATTTCCTTATTTACAAAGTTATCGTTTGCTCTAAAAAAAACCCTTTCAAAATGAGTTTATTCATCGATATGCACCAATGCATGGTTAACATGATTTATCGAAACTAAAAATAAAGAATACATTAACCATTTCAGATGTAAACACCAATTACAACAGCAACATTTTTTTCATGCAATTTCAGAAATATTTCGTGCACCCGCCAATGTTGTCAAAACTTCACATGTATTACCGGTATGTGTTAACATCAAGTGACGTTTAACAAGGTCATTTCAAACTACTTTTTACACAATTGGGAGATAAACAAGTTTTCGGTTATTGCAGGATGAATTGCACTTCAAAAGTTCAAACCATGTTCCGTACCACATACCCATAGCACTCGCACATACAGGTGGTGAGGCATTTCAAGGTATTTAGGATACTCGCGCAAATGAGGGGCGATGGGTTTATGTGAACCTCGATCGTGTAAACCAATGACCCCAAAACGAAATGGATGCTTCATCTAACTCTACGCAGAATAAGAAATATCAATGGGTTGATTTTGCCGTTGCAGTTGTTTTTTTTTTTTTTAAGCTCCAAAGGGGGTCGGGATGTTTTCCTTGGGCAAACAATGCAATAAAAAAATTCAGGTTTTTTTTTTTCGTGGAACTTCGCGTTGGGTGTTGGGCTGGGGCGATGTTTGAATTAGGGTTGTCTTTGGATGCCCCCTCTGTGTACGTACACATGTAAATTATATTGGAATAGGTAGTGAGAGTGGTTAAAAGAATACTAAACGAGGCATTTAACTTGGGGATCAGGCTGCATTTGCGACGATCACTCACTGTGAAATACTTTTTGTAGCCATCAAAATAAAAGTATTTGTGAGTCAGATGATATATGGGGTTTTGAAAAATTTAACAAGTGTGGGTGTTTCCGTGTGTGGAGAGCCAATAGGACCCAAGGGGGGGGGGGGGCGGACATGTTCTGCTCGATTGGGTAATATGTGGAATTTCTTGCATGGTTCTTCTTTCTTATGGCGGTTCTTTTGTGGCAAAGACTTCATATGTACCCCCTCATATATTTAAATGCAACGTAAAAATTTAATTATTTAGCTGTTATGCCGTTTTTGATGAAACAAGGACCAAAATTAAAATATATTTGTATCATGTAACTATAACGAGGGGGGTGGGGGTAATATGGAAGTCTTTCCGGCGGTTTCCAGTATCAGTGGCATCGCAGGGTCATCTACTAAAACTTTAGTTCAGTGTGGTTTAGTAATGCTAATTTCGGAAAAAAAATTTGTGATTTTTGCTGGGTTAGCAGATTAATTCCTGCTGAAAAACAGTGTTTTCAAAAAATGCTTATGGGCTTCAAATATTCATGACCAGCTGTCGCCTTTAGTCAGGTCCTGATCGGTGTGCATGCAGCCAGCACCTTATGAAACGTTACAGTAGTCTTGATAAAGATTGAGCTTAAGGTGTGCGGAATGTTGAAGCATTTGAGTTTCACTGTGTTGGTGAGTTGGCTTTGCTTTGCTAAGGGCACTGAAAGTCGTACAAGTGTATAGCTGCGTCGCTACTTCGTGCTGGACAGAGTTAGTATAGGCATTCTACATTATGGCACGGACTGCAGAAAGAATTTTAGTATTGTGCACCACCCGGTGACTTCTGCAGCCTTCAAAGGCTAAACTACTGTATGTGAAGGATGTGGTAGCGAATACTGAATCATACCGGGGGGGTCGCTGCATGCAGTGCACATCTATTACATACATACCTTGCCTTGCGCATTGCCAAGGTCTGTTTGCGGGAATAGGGGTAGTTTGAGGCAGAGAAAAAGCATTATGACATCATTGATAATACTCTGGGCATAAATATTAATTTCCGGAACATAACAAACACACGCGTATGCGTTGCAGTGTTGAAAATAAGAAAAAAGCAGGGGCCAGTTGGGCCCATGCTCTCAAATCTTTAGGGCCCTCCTATTTTTCATGGGCCCCGAAACAAAATAACCTCAATTTTAAAGTTTTTTATTTTTTTCAGTTTTTTAATTTTTTGTTTTTTATAATTTATCATTTTGTAATAAATCATTAAAATTAACTTGGTTTAGCAAGTTAGAGCAAAATAAAAACTGCGAAAACATGGACAACGCAGGTTGTTTAGGAAATTGTGTAACTTCGTCCCATCCAAGGGTGGTGGAGGCGTATCTCCCTCGCCTTTCACACTGAAAATTCAAACTTAATCGCATGATAGCATTGGCTGCTCCAACCTCCAGTTCAGCCCCAGGTAGCCCCACCACCCCACCCTGCCAATTCTAATACTTTGCTTTTGGAATGGACTAGGAGAGAAATTATATGATGAGGTAACCCGGGGCCGGGGCCAGCTCTGGCCAGAACCAGACAGAAGGAGGAAAATCCCATTTCCATAACGAGCAATTTCAAAAGTCTGCAACGGAAAATACGTGTATCATTCACATGTATTAAACGTAAAGTTGGAATATGTGAAGACTCGGAAACATTCTTGAAGAATATGGGCACCGAAGCTGTGCGATGCTCCACTCTTCCTTTCTACTTGTATGGGAACACCAACTATTCCCTCCAGATGGAACTTCAAAGGTCATTGCAATCCTAAAGCCCAAGATCAAGAAAGCAGCAAATGACCCCAAGAGTTTCAGACCCATCTCGATACTATCCACATCTATGGGTATGGGCGCTTGAGCGGATGATATCGGCGGGATCACTGATACGGTCGGGGCGGATTTGCCCCGCGCCCGGGATGGATTTCGGGGAGGTAAATCAGCAAACTGATATCAAGATAGCACGACTAGTTAATGACATCGGGACAGCCTTCCAGAAGAAGTACAAGTTTGGAGCAGTCTTCATAGACCTAACTGCTGCGTAACGAACGTCTGGACCCCGAGTGGTCTCTATCTTGAGCTACTCAAAATCTTCCATTGATGTCAAGCTTGTCAAGTTCATTCTGCTTCTCATCCAAGAAAGATCTTTCGTCCTGGAGGCATTGGATGGGCAATGCAGTGGAAGGCGCAGGCTTCGGAATGGTTGTGGTCCCGCGGGGTCGTCTGGCGCCCCGGTCTCTTCGGCATATGCGTCTCAGGTGTGACCCAGGGGGGATTTGGTCGCTTAGTGCTCCTGCGCAGAACGACACTGCAACTGGAAACAGGCTGCTGAGTGCTTAGGCATTGGGACCATGTTGCAGAAGGAACCTATAATCACTGTAAGCCAATTCTTCCACCGATGGCACTTGAACTCAGTCAAAAACCCAAGACCGTCAGCTGTTTTCCACCGTTGCGGGTCGATGCCAGGGGAGAAGGAGGAGAACTTAACTCACTCTAGATGGAGAAGGACTGTCACATGGACCCAACAACGAAGTACTTGGCGTCCCGGTTGGACCGCAGCCTTCTTTCAATCAGCACGCCGGGGCTGGTTCGCTGCCGGGGCGCGAGTGATCTTGTCAACCTCCTCAGAAGGCTCGGAGGGGATGGATGGGGTGCGTCCATTTGACACCTACATGACATCAACTGTTGCCTTGCATACTTCCACTGATGAATACGCTGCACCAGGATGGAGGTTTCACAGGGTACATTTCACACAAGATTATGTCGTTCTGGATGATGCAATGGGAATTGTTAGTGGTTGCCTTTGGGCGACGCATGTAGAATACATTCCAATTCTGTCTGCATGCTCCTGCCAGACATTGGGAGAAACCTTCAGACGATCAAGCTCCTCACCAGAGATGGATGAACCTGGGAGCCTAGTCCACCACCAACAACCCTTTGAGGGTCGGAGAGTTCCGCGGAATCACTTTGCTACCCGTCCATGGCAATGCGGGTTCGCCAGATGGCCCTGTAGATTCATTCCTGGATCAATGACAGGATGTGGTGAGCGGTGGTCGTTCATCTACTTTGAACCTAGGGCGGTTTGCGGACGGCCCATCTGGCGGTCCCAGGCTGGTTTGCTTGTGTGTGACCTTGATGGGAAAGCGTGGGTCAGCCTCAGCAGACTCAGAGATGGCGTTGGTCGTGCAAAGAACTTCCTCACAAGATCGGGAGTGAGAAAGTAGAACCTTCGCCAAACTGCGATGTGGAGGGCCACGGGACCATTGGCCGCGTCTGGATGACTGTGAGGTCTTGCAGGTCCCCAGGGGGAATTCCAGGCCTGATCAACCTGGATGAGAAGTCTTGTCGGACTGGTGAGGAAGGAGCTTCCGCGTTGTGATTTTGGACTTGCACGAAACGAAACATTCGGGCTTCGGGAAGACCAGAAAAATCTACTTGCTGGATAAATAATGAACAGCAATCGACTATTAACACATTGACACAAATTTAATAAAGTTCTGGGGGAATTTAATTTAAGTTCAGCTTTTACTAATTTGAGCTTTAAAAATCTGGACAAAGTACATGTTCAGTCTGTGTTGGCCCCGTGTTGGATTATGTTGGCCTGTTGTTTTCATCCCTATACAATAAGTCCCTTTGTGAGTGTGTACACGCCTATATGGTGACCTGTTAGAACAGACTGCACTACGAGAGGCGCCCTTTAATACCTAGCGATTTAACGAAGCTCTTACACAAAATTGAATTTGCGATCCTGTACCCCTAGTTTATTAGATAAATTCCGACTATCCGCGGTTCGATTGTGCCACACACATAAATCAACTTCATTAGCTTTATAGCTTCAGATGGCAAATGAATTTTATTTTCAGCAACGCTTCGGCTTTTTGGCCCGTTTTTTGCGGGGCGTATTAATTTTAATTGGACAAAGTTAGTTTGATCATCATATAGGTACAGATTAAGGCCATGCGTTTTTAAAACCTCGCCGAATTTTTGTCACACACCCCAACCCATTTTTGAAAATTTGTCTGACACGTTTGGTCCTTCAAAGATCATACCTTCAAACTTTACCCACCCACCACAATAAAAGTATACATTTCTGAAAGCTGAAATTGAACAGAATCCAAAAAAACACTCAGAAACATTGTCAGGTGTAAGTTCTAATGCTACATTTATTTTAATGAGGCAAAATGTCAACTGAAAGTGACCCATGGTCATAATGTCAAAAAAACTTATGTGTTACACCTATATCTGATTTGATGTCATTTTTCTTGCAGCTGAAGACTTAGGCCTTTTCCAGCACTATATAATTGTAGGGGGTTCTCAATGATAACTTTTTTTAAAAATGACCAAAGAAAACTTCATTTTTTTGCGCAACTGCAATAGACTTCATAACCATCCTCCCACAAGGTTTTCTTTTCTTGGTCATATGTAACATATAAAGTGATGTTTCTCCTTTAGAATTAACTTCAACTTGTTGAAAGTTTAAAATGGTTTTGCACCTTGAAGTCACTGAATGAGCAAACCGAGCATCAGTGCAATGAATGAGCCATGCATTGTAACTCACATGTTTACGATAAAATTACAATGTTAATAGCACATCATAATTGTCAACAAGCAAATTTTCTTCATGTCCATCCACTGTACGCTATAACACAGAGTATTGTAAATTTCATTACAGTGATTCAGGAGCACTTAGAAAGATTGATTTTTTGTTGTGTTTCTTTTTTTCTTCACATGGCAATGGCACGCATAATATCAGTATAGTCTGAATATGACAAAGTAATTTGTGGCGAGATTTAATAAGTTCAATCCCAAAATCAGATACAATCCTTTGGTATGATAGCAGTATCTTTTGTATTGGTTTGTACTGATGAGGACCTGCCTTGCCTGATGTTGCTCATAATAATACCTGTGATTACATTCTGTGCCATGTGGATATTGTTTTTGTGACTGAGACCAACTTCATGAACTGTATTTTCCTTTTTGCTAGTTCTTCATTAATTTTGACGCCATCGGATGTAACATGAAGCAAAAAGAAAATCAAATGTCATTTTCATCTGGTCTTATAGCTATAGGTATTTATCATTTAATATAGGTTCAGTGCCCAGTGGTTTTAATAAAAATACTACTTGAAATGCAATGATTTCTTAATGTTATTATTATTTTAAATTAATGTGCATTGTCTTGGAGAACAGTACTAGTAGGCATATCAATGGCCTACAGCAGTGTATTGTTTAGGTATTTTACAATATAAACATAAGGCCCTTTGAAAAACTCAATTAAGAGTTTCTCGTCACATTTTTTCAGGCCCCATAATGAGGGAACTATTTCATTATTAAGGATGATTATTTGGCTACAGCGTATTTTTACAGTGAATGAACCATAAAGGGGATTGACGAAATACGAAACAATATGGGTCTCTTTTAGACTCATTTCCGCGACTTATGAGAACGGTTTCCTACACAACAATCCAATCTCGATGAAAAGTTGAGGCTGGAATCAGGAATTTCCAAAATAAGATTATTTCACTTTTTCCCGGATTTTCGGCCCGCTAATGCGGCCCAAAATTCATAACGCGGGAGGGGGACGATTGAAACTATTAATCGAGTTTCAAGGGCCTTAAAAAACAATATTGTCAGCTCGATATTGATACCAAACTTGTTGAAAAACAGTGATTTTGAACGAAATATTCAACATATTTGAATTCGAGGCCATAAAAAGTTACATTTCCATAGAGATTGTACATAGTGCACCGCCTTCTATGCACCGCTCATCCACCACCCCCGACTCATCAATTGAATTGAATGCCATTCTGTCTATGTTCAAGATACCTCAGTGAAACTTTCCATACTTAATAATTAATGTTCAGCTTTATTGAACAAATTTACTGCCTATATCTTAACTTCAAAAGATCCAATTAAAAAAAAACTAAACGACCACAAGTGAAATGTGACTCACCAACCTTTTGGGTGTCGAGTTCAAAAAACGCATGGCCCTAATGATTTTTTGACAAAGTAACCATAATTTTCACGGGCCAAACGGGCCCTTAGTTCAGTTTCAGGGGGCCGATTGATTTCAGGGGCTACGGGCCCGAGGGCCCGCCTTATTTTCAACCACGGCTCCGTGCGCGTACTGAGTAGACCGAGTGTAATCCGATGGTGAGCGTTGTGGCGGGGAAAGTTGGGTGTAGTTCTTCAACTGTCCAAGAAATTATGAGCGGTTAATTAGAGGGCAGTGTGTCGTATGTCGGGTTCACCATCATGAGAATTAAGACATGTTGGGCCTATGATATCAATCAATTGGGGGTTTTACTAGTCCTAGCAGTGCTTCAACAAGCTTCGTTGCAGTTGGTTTTTGCAGTGGAATATGTTCAGACCAGTCAGTCGTGCTGGTGTAATTTGACTGATCATATGTTTTTTGATCAATTTCATTCGGAAAATAAATTTGAAAGTGCAACCAGGCGTTCAGCAGCACAGCTGCAAGATATGACCTTTGAACGCAGGCTGTCGAAAGGTTTTGCTGATTCTCAAAAATGATAACGTGATTTTTTATGTACGCAAAACAAATTCGGGGACACATAAACCGTCTGCCCTCGGAGTGTGTCGATAGGATTATGCTGTGGAACATAGCGACGAGAAACACAGTTTTTTAAGGTAAGATCGTCTTTAACGCCTTGCTCTCTGTTAATATAGGTACTTAAACGATTAGGTGATTTATGTGAAGAAGTGATTGATTAAGCTGATAGATAGGGGCATAAAAAAACTTCAAGCGAATGGTCCAACAACTTGTTACGGGGAACTTACGACCTGTTGAATTCGGAAGGTGAACGATTTTTGCCACGGAAAGAAAATTAGTTAATAGTATCTTGCCACTGCAGACTAATCGCCCCCCGATTTGCTCCCCATGGACCTAATCGACATCTAAAAGAGGGCAACACTTTTGATGGGGTATAGTAAAATGGGGACCCTGGCTATTTTGTAGTCCTAGTAACTAGGACATTCGAATCAATTTATCATTAGAACTGGGCATTATCGAACAACTGATTCTCATGTCCTGAGTTCGTTGTTATTGAAGTGACATACCGGATTGAAGAACTCAAACTTTGGCCAGGTTACAGAGACCAAAAATACGCCAATATGCATCAACATGCATTGATGTCAATTCTTGCAATGATTACATTACTGTACATTACCATTTGTTTTACAATTTGATATCACACAAATTGAAAAATTAGAGAGAAATAGGAGGGAGCGATTCTCAACCAGCAGAATTGAAGGCCGAATGAAACCCGAAGCATAAATGACGAGGTTAAAGGTAGTACACACGGTAAAAAAATGCCACCCCCCCCCCCCCCCCCCCCTCAACCACCGATGAAAAAATTCCGTTTCCAAACACATATTCAGACGCTGCCGGCCAAGCCATACAAAAAAAGTAACTATACTCTGTCCATCTAAAAGTATGAAATATTATTTCATAAATATTATTAGTAAAAAAAAAAAGTTTGGCCTATCCAAAAAGGGAAGAGTGAGCTAGGTCTATTATAATCGGATAATTTTGAAATCTGGCACAACAATCAGAAATAACCCTGCTGTGGGTCTATTAAAAACAATGACGACGGCGAGTTTGTGGAAGTTCTTGGCTACCACGTCTGATTAGTCCTGAAAATGTACGGGCCACATAACCAGCACACGTCGACGCGTGCGGCGCAATGAGTGACAGGTGCACACAAAAGAATTGTACTAGAAACTTCTCTCCGAAGCTCTCTGACTTTCTATTTTCACCCACCAAACACGCACCAAAAAAAAAAACAAGACATGGCAAGAAACACCTTAGTACAAATGGCATCTAGGCAATTTAATGTAAAAGTTGAAGAGCCGCCCGTCAAAATTTGGGTATCCTAGATATCTACGAAGAGGGGGGGGCTTAGCATCTTGTCAAGGAATATAGAATCACCGGCGCAAAAAACACCGAATGGGTAGTTCGCCAGTGGCGTGCAACTAATCAAGTGAGTCCTAGCGATTATTATCAACGATACGGTTTGTGAAGGTGCAAAATAAGCAAGACCTCCACAAAATGTCTATTTTTCGCGAAATAGGTAAGTGAAAATTGACATCAACAATTCATATGAATCATGAGATACAACATGCTTGCATGGACGACTTGAGGCCGTGAGTAAATAAAGTTAAAGTTAAGTTATCCTTCTGCAAATTTGAACTTCGCTGAGTTCAGAAAAAAATGGCTAAGTAATTAATAGCAACGTTCTGTAACTCAGTACCTTAAGTCAGAGTTACATGTTACTGTAAACTAGTATTTTGGGGCTTAGGAAATCTGGCGCAGCGATCCTGTTTGCTAGGGTTGGCGTGCCGTGACACTCAACGATCAAGAAAAAAAATTACTTTGCCATCAGATCAGTTCTCTGATATGACGGCGCGGTGGCCAAGAGGGCGAGGTGCCCGAAAGAGGCGAGGGGGGTCGGCCGCCCCTTTTGGCCCCCGGGCCCCCCCCTGAGCGGTCTAAGGCGCTGTGTGAACCGTCGGCAGGGTAAATATATACGGAATAGATATGGTACCACATATCTGGTTGTAGCCCCTCGGTTATGATCTATAAAAAAAATATATTTTTTCCAAATTAAATAAAATCACCCCATTATGTTTTAGAACATAAACCTACCTTTAATCCTGTTGTTTGATAGATCATACGATTTTCCATTCAGATATAAGTATTTCAAGATTTGGGGGGAAGCTTAACATCACCTCGTGTGTTAAAAACTGGTTACAATTTTCGCGGTAAATGTGGATGATTTCGATTGCGAATTCCCTGCACATGCACAGTACGTATGGCGCCGCACTTAAACCGAGACTTGCGCACATGAAAAGTAATCCCATGTACCGTCCAGCCGGGCTGGCCAGCGATCGCCGACAACACCTTCATTGTAGTGTATACATCACTGATGAATTTGGTCAGTTTGTGATTAATATTCATCGGATTTAGGCCGATAGAGTCACACATGTATGACTAAGTTTATAACTGCCCATTCCAGTGGTCGCATGAGTTGCGTTATGCTTCAAGGACGTTCTTTTGGCCGTTTTGGATGCATAAAATTACCTTTTCTTTGAGCTAACGCGTGCATGTGGACGTAGAAAAAATGCCGAAAATTCACTCCCGATTTCATTTTTCCCCAAGTACACTCGCCAAATGTTAAAATTCCCAAATACTTTCCACACATTCGTTTGAATTTCTCAACTTAAGTAGGTTTTCAGTTTTTCATTTTCTTTTTATTCTTCCCCGCTTTTCGCATAGCCAAAAGTCGGTTGTAAACCTGGTTACTCTTCTTCGGAACTCCCTGCAAGCTCCTGCAAAGCTGTTCCATTTTACAATATTAACAAGAATGCGTCATGCGATGCATGCATTGGTCTTACTCCCATACTTCACTAAAACCTGCATAGCAGTACGTAACTTACAGCAGAAAGAGTCTATACTGGGCAGACAATTGTGCAATAGGCCCAGAGGGGTACCAATAAATTCTCACCACTGTTTAGTTGGCCAAAATAAGATCACTCACTCCGCGCACGTGTCAGTAGCTGTTTTGAAGACAGTCTAAATTAACCCCGGGAAAATTAACCAATGTCTGTTGATATTATCGTTATTTTCAATTACTTAAATTATCGACGTGGCCTATGTTCTTTTTTATATGCAACACTATAATTTTGGGCTCATATCAACACTTCAATTATCAAAAAGGATGAATTTGTGGGATTATATTTTCGTACAATCGACCGCTGTGTAACATTGTAACAAGAATATTAAGGCGGGTCGAAAGTACGAGTGCTGATGATATGTCATATGTGCATATATTAAATTAGCCACCCACAGCGCAGCGTAGGAACTTAAATGTCTGTCTGGCCGTCGTGTCTGGCGTTCGTATGCAAGCCTATACTACCAAGAAAACGTTCATTGTCTAATTGGTTTCCATAGTGTAGACCCAGTTAAGGAATGCTCTCTTCACAACTTTAACAAAACAAAATAATCCTCTGTTTCAAAAACACATCCATACCATAGAATCCATTTTGGTTTTTTTTTTAGGTTTTGGTTTTTCCCGAACTACCTGAATGCCCTTTTATAGTCGCTCACTACCAGGGCTCAACAAAGTACCCAGTTCAATGAATTTGCAGCCTGTGACCTAGACTACAACGTTGGAATTCTGCGGGCCGCCGTAATTACCAGAACGCAGAGAAGACGTCTTCTCTACGTGATTGCACTTTTTCCATTCAAATCTTGTTCGCTGCTTGGCCGTTACCGATGCGCCCGCCCATCAATGTTGTGTACTTTAATAACAAATGTCAAACCCAAAAGCGAGTTAAAATTATAATATTAAAATTGGCAATAATGAATGATATTACCCGGTTCACCGTTATTTCAGAATGGCGACGTCGGGGAACTTCCCAAAACGATGTGTACTGTACTTCCGATTTAAAGTGTCAGGAGGAGATTTTTTTTTAACATCTCTCAAAGTTCACCCTTGGATCGGTTGTAGACCACCTACCGAGAACGTTTGGAAGGTTTAGTGGACAACAGAATTAAATATATACTTATAGGTTTAATATTTATAATATCTAATATATATATATATATATTTTGATATATATATATATTGTTTTATATATATCATTTTTATATATATAATATATATACTCTATATATAATATTCATATATTATTCGCTCTCTCTTATTATCTCTCTTATATATATCCTATCTATATATTATATCAATATTCTATATCTCTCTCTTCTCTCTCCCTCTCTTCATCTCATCTCGCTCCTATCTCGTCTCGACGCGAGCGCGCGCGAGCGCTCCTTTCCTCTCACTATCCTATCCTCTATCCTTTTTTCTGCCCAATCGGCATTCTCGATACTCTCCCCCCCCCTTGTCCTTTGTCCCGCTCCCCCGCTGCTCACACTCTTTCCGTTGTCCCCCCCCCCCATGCTCCTATCCGGAACTACTTTCTATGTCGCCTATTTCCCCGTCCTCGGGATCGCCCATACATATTTTGACCGCTGCGTACGTGTTTTCAAGAATTGAAGGATTTATTATTTCAACCAACGCGAGGACCAGGGAACTTATATTGAAAGTGGAGAACCAGCGTCAATACTGTTCAGGTATGGCATTCACTGCCATTTGCCTCGAAGATCGATAGCCGACGGCTCTATTTTTATTTATGTAATTTACACCCGTATCCGTCCGTCATACTGCATAAATTGTGCTTTTGGGGGAAATCGCCTCACGGTGGCGCTATCGACTTCAAAATCTGTCTATAGCCCGCGTGTGCACAGTCTCAGGGCTGATCGAGAGCGAGTGCAATGTCTCAACAAAATTAACCAAAGTCGACACTTTAGACACAACTACGGGCATTAACAAACAACAACACAGATCTAGTCTTTATAACACGATCGAGTACAAGAAAGAAACTTTCCGAACTGAGCGCAATGATTACAGTAGTCACATACGTTCACCTCGTGTATCTCTCACAATTTGGTGTCAAGAAATACTCGTTGTCGGGCTCATTGTACTTGCCTGTTATTCCTGTGTACGCAAAATTCATAGCCGATTGGGGGATGCGAATTCCCATTGCCGGTGTCAAGTTAACCCGTGCGCCGCCACCGGTGACATTTTGTCGAGTCAACTACCTCGGGTCAACAACTTTGAGATGTGGGCAGTAGTATCCGTCAGAACCCACAAAGCTAACGTGTGACAATGGGTACAGGAGACAACAAAAATGAAATTTCTTCAACAAATATGCTCCACTTACCGTATCACAGGACTAATAACTAACGGCTTGTTACCAAAGATTCTACTCGTTTATGAACTATCCCTTACTGGCAAAGAAAATCGGGCGAAATTTTAAATCCCTGTGTCAGCTATTCCAAAAATCGGTTCACATTTTCTTGTTACCAAAATGGTGGCGATATCACGTGCTTTCTGAAATTTCCCGGATATTCAAGTCACATGATTGTAATCTCCTCCCAACCCTCAATACAGTGTGTGTGCGGGTGTGTGTAACACAATAAGCGTGTGGGCCGGTACGGCATGATGAGACTCGTTTCTGGTCTTCTACGTCATATCCCCAAACAAAAATAATAGCACATGTTTGATTATCGGACAAATCTACACTGAAGTCTGCACGTTTTCCAGAATTTTATACGGCTATTTTTTCGATCTGCAATGGATTCTAACATAATTGTAGTGGTACCTATGGATGGCTGAGAGTCTACTTATCTCCCCTGTGGATGCATCATTGAAACGGAAAGTTGCCGCAGACAAGGGACTTTGCATACCCCAAAATTTGATGTCATTGTTTCAGCAGGCTTGGAATAGCTTAGCTTTTCGTAGGTACCAACTTTCGGCCACGAGAATAGGAAAATAGAATTTTTTTTAAAATCTTTCAAATAGATGATTTTAATCACCTTAATGAAATGTAGTAAATGTTTCAACATTAAAGAATATGAGAATTAAGATAATAATGGTCACTGAATTATTACCACCCCAAAAGATATTTTAGTGGCTTACCAAAATGGTGATTTCAACACAGTGAGGAGCTGAGTCCAATGCCTCACCACATTTGCTTTGGTTGCCGGTTCAAATTCAGCAAGACAATGAAGAAGGTCAATACCATTTTGCCACCATAGACTCTAAAAAAAGTTTATATTTATTACCTCTATGGTTGCCACCTTAATCCTGCCTGAACAGTCCAGGGTCGGCATTGCTTGGAAGAAATGGAGGTGCCAGTTTGAAATTTGCCCATATGCACATTATTTTTGATGGCTATATTTTTTTTGTAATAAGATAGGGATACGATACTGTTTGTAACAGGGAATAAATTGCTACTATCAGGGACAGCTCATCACAGGGTTGTGGTGGGGGAATAATAGGGGTGGCAGAGTAGACGAGGATTTCCCCCAACTGCATTGCATCCAAATAAGAATTAGGAAAGCGCGGCAAGGCCATTTGGCCAAATTTTAAAAGGGCACCAAGCCTTACATCATCAAGATTTTTTCAACTTACCAATCCAAAGGATCTTACAATACTACAGAACAAACATCCACACATTGTTTGTTGACCCCCATGAGAGTGCGACTTTGAGACCCGCCAAACTCCGAACTGGCAACCACTCACTCATGACCAGTTTGAAGGGTAAATATTCTTGCGTGAAAATTCATCCACCAATTCGTTCTTTTTTTTTTTCGCCGTTGGAATAAACAATGGTCTTGTATTCTTTGTTCGAGTATGTAAGATCGCTACAGAGTCCTGTTTTGAGTTAAGTTTGAAAAATCTTGACGATGTCGGATGACATTTAAATTTGGCATTTGCTTTTATTGTTATACCAAGTCCATGTACAAGCGCATACCTTTACGTAGGAGGTGATATACAAATGTCCAATGTTAAAAGATGAATGAAAGACAAACGGTTAATGCTCCGCAGAACTATGTCTCACCATTCCCTTCAGTTCTAATTTCACAATTCTATTCATTACCTATTTCACATATATTAGCTAATCAAAAGATAAAAGGCAAGACCTGAATGAAAGGTTCCTCTATCATAATATACACCAACAATAAAAAATGTATTTTATTTATTCCATTCAATCGCACCTGGGCCGCCGCCGGAAAAAAAATCACATCGTATAAGTGCCGTCAGTTCTTTTTTAGTTATGACGTGCAATGTAAAGTCCCGCGATGTGAATTGGCTAATAGAGACACACACACCTACAGCAATTGCAGCTGCGGCACGTTTTGAAGGTTTTGTGTCAACTCGCTTTTTGGGATTGGATAATCGGTACAGGTACACCCCCCGTGATATTACGCTCCGATTTGATAATAGGGACACACCAACGGTTACAGCGGTGCATTTTCTCGGAACCCCTAAGGCCATTGCTGCAGCGCTAACCCCTTGCCGTTTCAGTGTGATTGCCATTGACATTTTTAGCCAATGGCAGTTGCTAAGTACGCCGTGATTTCCAGTGCACGTTTGAAAAACAAAACCCTCATTCTTAAACTGTGTAAGTGAGCCTACATGTAAAAGATTGATGGCGCATATGAAATTTCTATAAAAATAAACGAAGGATGAATATGACTTTTTTAAGGTAACTTTGCGCGACTTTAGACTTCTTTAGTACATTGGTCGGTCCACTCGTCGGTCAAAGCACGTCCATCAAAGAAAACAACAGCTAGACTACTCGCTGAGTACTTCTCGGGCTATTTCAATGGTTGTTAAATCAGTTACAACATTAATTTAAGTATGTATTATATTTTTGCTTACCTCACCAGCTTCTTGATGTATTAGCACTTGGGTAGTTTTCTTAATCTGCCAAGAAAGAACACTCAATTCTGTGAAACAAGGTCCTCCACTGCCCTGAGCTTGGGTTTCACAACCCCTATGATCTATCTCCGCTTGCCGACCAACAGCGGGCTTAAAATTAGAGCTTGCTTTGTTATTATCCTAATGCATTTATGATTTTACAAGGATGACACGAACGACTTGTCACTTGTCCGAAATGAAAAAAGTCGTGGGTCGGCGCGATCTTTTTCTGCGCGCAAGAAAACCCCTTAGATTTACTCAAACGCTAATTTCTGGCTCAAATAAAAACAAATTCGAATATCGCGCAAAAACGCAACCTAGCGCGAACCCTGACTCGCCATTATCATCAATCATCAATCAGGACCTCGCCATCAATCATCATCAAAACAGAAATGCAGAAAAAAACAGAAAAAAGTAATTTAATCTGTTAAGTACTCTGAAAATGAGCGTAAAAAACTGAAAAAAGCTTGAGTACTAAAAAAAGCCGAGAGGCAATGAGGGCCAACGAAAAGTGTACCGGGGGAAAAGTTTTTCGTGGCATGTGGGCCGTCAACAACTATTTTTTGTAGCGCAAATGACTCGAATTGCGCCTCATTGCTCGGGCGTCTTACCGGAAAATTGACGCGAGGTTTCAGTGCACCTGGGCCGTCATTCCAGGAAAACATTTTTTTTGAAACGCGATGGATTTCGGTTGCATCTGGTACGTCTTCCGGGAAAATTGACGCGATGTTGTTGCATCTGGGCTGTTAGTGATTGGAAAATGATGCGAGGCTTTTCACTGCCATTTCGGACGGTTTTGCCCGCAGAAGGCGCAATGCTTTAAATCAGGCGGGTGACCCACTGTGTACAAATTTGCACATAGACCAATTTCGATTTCGATGGTGATAGCGCCACCATTTTCGATAAGCTATTTTTTAATTATGCTAAACGTTTCATGGACGTAAACCGGGCAGGACGTAGCATAATAGCGCCAAGCACGGGGAATTGATGTAGCGTAATAGCGCCTCTCACGACTGGTGAACTATCAGTACACCTTTCATGCAAATCAGTGTGCAGTACGCATCCATTACTTTAACGTTATTTTTTATTTATCCTAGTTTTAGTGCATTCGCACGCGATGTTCTTTGTTGGGCATCTGGAGTTTTCGGTACATGACGATGTTTTTCGTTGCATCTGGACGTCTTCCGGGAAATGACGCGATGGTTTTTCGTTGCATTTGGGCCGTCTTAAGGAAAATACGCGAGTTTTTCGTTGCATCTGGGGCCGTATTGGAACTTTACTCTACTATTCCTGTGCGGGAAAACGGCCGAGATGCAATGACACGCAAACTTTGCCTCTCGTTGCATCTCATTGCATCTAGGCCGTTAAAAATAAAAAAAATTGCCTTTCGTTGCATTTGGGCCGTCGGCGGAAAAACCACCGGCCCGGGTTAGGGTTAAGAAAAAATAATTTTTGAAAATAATAATTTTAAAATAACACACCTCTTGCTAATTGGACCCCTTCTATTTAAACTCCAGACCCCCCCCAGCTAACAGGCATACAAAAATCTGACAGCGTATTACTTAATTCCCACTTTGAGCGTAATGGCTACAATTAGCAAAACACCCCAGGGATTAAAAGAATTTAGAAAGATTGTGTACTCTAATTGTTTAAAAATTTTGTTTTAAAAAAAAAATTGATTTCCAATGGCGGCGCCTGCATCGCAACTTCGCTGTGCCAACGTGCCTGGATGCTATTTTAACTCTTGCACAGAAAACAATACGATTTGCAGAATATCATAGGCGGAGTTAGGGGGCGCCCCCCCCCCCCTATTTTTTTGCAACCAGGGCGCCTGGCGCCTTGTAGATGTAGGAAAAAGCCTTTTGCCGCACGGGGCCAGGGCGGCCCTGTATATCTAGGAAAATGACCTTTGTGGGCGCCCTTGCAGACACCAATTGTAAAATTTTAGCTCGCTGCGCTCGCCGGTAGAAAAACCCCCCCCAATTGTTTTCATTCGTTTGAAATTCTTGAAGAGTAGGGTGGTAATCTTCTTTGTTGTGTTTTTGGTGCTCTTGTTCTTGAAAAAAATACTACACAAATAGGCGTCGGCTTTACCCCCCCATCCCACCCTCCTAAGAAGTTTTCGAACCGAGCACTGGAAACAAAATAAAAATTTGGGTTTACCCGGCGCGGAGCGAGCAGGAAAATTTTAAAAGCGACAGTGACGGGCGCCCCCATATTGAGAATTCGGATCCGCCCCTGATTAATGCTCAACATTCAAATGCAAAATTTTGACAGCGCGTTCCCGGATGGTAAACGAAAGCAGTAGCAAACATAGTTTTGTCATGTGAGACTTCAGCGTGTGTTAGTACCTTGGGTAAGTATTTCATTGCATTTTAGGGATGTTACCCTAACAAATTCGACATAGTTTACTAGTCATAGAATTGCTGCTATGGCTTTATACTGTCGGTGGGGAACTTAGGAAACTAAGTACTCTAAAAAGGAATTTTGGAGAGCACATAAGTTGGTCCCAGTGTTTCCCGTTCAGAAAATATGGGCTCGTAAAGGGACAAAAAAATCGAGTTCGACCCTAAGGGGGTAGCGCAAATCAGGCACCCACCGAGTGTGGCGTCCTTACCTCATTCTCGGTGAAAATTGGCAGCAAACGACAAGAATCCGCTAAGACCATGAGACAGCCCGGCATAACTATTTTGAAAATTCAAGTAGTTGTTCAACTTTGCGATATTTCCTTGAAAGTTTGTTAGTATTATCATTAAAAAACTGTTTTTTAATAGTAGTTAAACATTATTTTACACAGAGAGACTTGCCCACATGGTCCCTGATCCAAGGTTTTTCTATTAAAAATCGGAGGGTTGAAAGTGACGCGATTTCTGTGTCTAAGACGATGACCAAAAAAGTATAGACTTTTGCATTGCATCGCCATTTTTTTTCTCGAAATGTGTGAACTTACGTCCGGTCGCAAAAGTCGAATGGGGATTTCCCAATAGAGGTAACATTATTCATATCTACCATTAATGTTCATGATCTGCTTTCCAAAGCAATGCCCACTGATCATCACAACGTTTTTTGTTGTCTTCCATTCATGTTCTATGTGGCTGTGCGGGTTGTTTAAACAATTGGACGGCGGGTGCGTTCTTTATCTCTACGGTGGAAATTTCTGGCAACCGTAATTTTTAAATATATGGTACCTCAATCTCCTGGTTTGTAGCCCCGGTCAACCCTTTGAGATGTGGGGCCGTAGTATATCCACAACCCACAAACTAACGCGTGACCAATGGGTGACGTAAACAACAAAAAATTCAGAATTTCGACAAGAAATATGCTCCACTTACAGATATCACAGGGACTAATAACCTACCAAAATTGGAGTAACTCCATCATATACTACCAATACCACATTAATAAAACCAAAGCTGCACCATAGGCCACAATTACAGGGCTGCCAAGAGAATTTGCGGGCCCAAGGGAACCTGGTGTTATCTAGCTTACTGGGCCTCGGGTCGTGTGGCTGAATGTCCAAAAAAAACGTGAATGTACCACACTTTAGATTTCAATGATAAGATCACATACCACCAACTACCACAAAATATTGAAGGTTCTGTAACTATCATATACCACAATATACCACCATATTACCTTGTGTGCTTTTTAGTGGTGTAGAGCCTTGTTAGGGCTAGCCGAAAGAAAATGTTCAAGTTGTCTCATTGGCGTTGAAACGTTTGAAACAAAAAGTCGATGAGTTTTATAAGGCCTATATCAATATAAAATTGGTGTGTGTGTTTGTGTATTGTGTGTGGTGTAAGGTGTATGTATGTGGTAATGTTGTAATAATGATTTATGTATACAACGGTGTGTATGTTGTGTGTGCAATGTATGTCTGTATGTAGGCCTATGTAGTGTGGTGTGTGTTTTTGTATATCATGCAGTAATGCAGCGTGTATGTAGGGGCCTCTGTTGTGTTTGGATGAATTTAGCTGCCGCTGGGGGTGTCGTGGGTGGTGTGGGTTGTGTGTGTGTGTATGTGTGTGTGTGTGTGAGAGAGAGAGCTTAATAATAAACGTGTGTAGGCCTAAAAAATCACTTACTGTGTATGTGTCTATCTTCTTTTTTCCCCATCAAAAAAAAAATGAGACGACTATTTTAATAGATGTCCACAGCCTCAATAATTGTGAACTACATTTGACATTTATATTTTACGTGGTCCATTATCATATCACTGAATTGTAGTCACAAAAGGTTTTATGTACTTGGTTAGCCATTTAACACCACCAATTTTTAGATAAAAATAAAACCTCCAAATTTCCATCAATTTCCTGATCTGTTATCTTATGACCACTTCTACTCTATCTAGAAGTATCATACAGATTTTTCAAAATGCGCGCAACTAATATGAACTTCTGAGGAAATTTGATTGTCCAAATCTGACCAGTCACCAAACTCCTTTCAAAAATTAAAGTGTAAAGTCAGAGAAAGCAGAATAAAATCACGGATTTTTCTGAAACCATTACCTTCTGCTGCTCATCTTCCAAACTGGGATAGAAAGATAGAAGGATACTACTATAACATCATTTTTAGGCTACCGTGTACACAGAGAAATACGGTTCATAAATACATAAAGTGGCGCACTCCCTTCACAAGTAGAAAATCTATGGTATCAATGGAGTCACGTTTTTTCTGAGAAAATTCACTTGTTCTCATTTGACAAGTGTTTCGTTTTCCAGGAATGCAGTCTAACTTACCACGTCTGCTGACTAAACATGATAAAATCAGCCAAATTCAACAACCTTGTACAGCATACGCTGGTTCCATGATACTTTGGTCTCTCACCACTTCATAAATGATCCATAAAGCGAAGCACGAGGCACAGAGCACCAGGGTAGTAACAGCGCAGGAGATGGGCGGCCCGAGGAGAAGAAATCCCCAATTTAAGACGACCGCCATCATTGGTTTAACACGTAAAAGCGAGAATATTGACGATAAAATTCGATTTAAATATCTCAAAATCCTTAGAGTGTGAACATTTATTCGATGGGATTTATAGCTCATAGTTTTTAATGAAGAGGTGAGTGGGTATAATTAGAAGTTGAGAGCATAGTGTTAGTTATGTTGGTATCTTTGAGTTAGGGGATCCTTGGTGGAGATTGTGTTGAGGGTAGTGTGGATTGTAAGCTTTCCAAAATGCTCAGAAGTTCAAAACAGCCAACATGCAATGCTTATTGACATGGAATGTTTAAAAGTTAAAAAGATACTAAAACGGGTGGGAAATTGTAGATGGCGGGGAACGGACCAGATGGTATTTTAAAACAAACCCATAGTGCATTGCAATGTGCCTATGTTCATGTGTTGTAATGAAGTGTTAGAACTTCGGGATAAAAAGTACTTGCAGGGCTATAAATGAGTGCAAGGATTTCTATGACTTTGACTTTTATCAAGTATGACTTTGATGGGATCACATGACCTTAGTTAGGTGAAAGTTTCCAAACTGGTGCCATTGTGGCTATTCAATATGCCTATGTGGAGGGAGCTATAACATTAGTCGGAACCCCTCCATTTCTGTTAATTAATGAAATACAGCTTATATGTGACGTAAGAGGGGATAATTCAGGAGGGGTGATTCTGATTACCTTGGGGTGGGATTGGGGTCAGGAGGGGGTGGGGTAAAGGTAATGATGGGGGTGGCGTGAGAAATAATTTAAGAACGAAAGAAAATGAAACACACATTCTCCACAAAGAAAAAAACAATGCTTACTTTGATTATAGACTGCCCTTGACATGTATATTGGACAAGATATAATGGATTATGTGGTATCGGGTGGAGTGGAGGGGGGAAGGGTGGAGATGTCAAGTTAACAGACATTGCTAGACATCTAATGAAATCATTCTACCAAATTGAGGGTAATAAAAAAATATGATGTAAATCAAAGTAGGGGGGATGTTAAATATGGGAGATCGATAGGGCCTACATGTACAAAGATTACATATCGCTCTCTCTCTCCTTCTCATTTGAACTCTGGTTAGCAGGGTTCATTAGTGACACCAGAAGGATGATGAGTTTCTTGGAGAAGTAAAACAAAAACAATTGTAAGCAAGAGGGGGGAATATGAAAATCACCCCTTTCTCGACAAAACCATGCACCACTGGATATGCTTGTCCAAATGGGGGGGGGGGGTAATGTTGAAAAGGGTTATTGAGGCATTTTCTGAGGGGGAGAATTTGGTCCTTCTCTATATAGACAATGTACAAAGGTCATTTCTTTGGGGGCTGGCAGGGAGCAGGACTATGAGCAGATGTGCTGGGGACACCCCCTATTTTTATCTGATTATTTTGGGATTCAGAACAAAATTCATATTTTTTTTTTTTTGTTTGAATTACTGAAGTAAATTTAAGTCCAAAAAATATTCCATGTAGTTATGAAAACATTTCCGACCCGGATGTGGTCGATCCAAATGTATTAACATGCAACTGTCTAATGGGGACAATTTAATTTTAGTCAACATTTGTTGTTACCCAACCAATTTAATAATTCAAAATTGTAATAAGATGTTTGGGGATACTATCTATATGTGAGGGAAGGGGATATTAAATATGATATGGAAAGTCGGACCATGATAGGGTCATCAACCACTGAAGGAGACGTTTTGTTAGGAAATTTACGGTGTTGTAATGACTGAGAAAAATATTGTTGTGACTTTTCTTTCATATTTCTGAATTACATAAATCTCAATTTTTGATGGAAATGGTGGAAAGGAAAGGCTGTCGATTGGGTCACTCACATTTAATAAAGACAAAAAGCTTAGTAATTCATTGGGCAAAATAGTAACATGTGACCCTATGATAACCTTGGTCCCTCCCACAACATTCACAAAGTCAGTTGCGCCCATGTGATAATGATACGCTGCAGGGGCTAAAGTAAAAAACAAATTGTCATTACTTTTAGACAATACAATAAGAGCACCAAGCTGAATCTATCCTGAAGATACGGAAGTACTTCATGACCACGGACCAACCAAGCCATGCATGCGTTAACACGGCTACCCATTGACTACAGTACAGTCTGGCGGTGACAGGAATATGATGGTGGGTTTGACGATGTTACTTGCTATAGATGAACATAGAATATACGATAAACCAACTGCCATGGTCGTGACATATACTTAAATGATAAGGCCAACGACCACAAAAACAGTTGGCAATTGCATATTTCACAAACAAACAGGCAAGCGTGCTGTATTCGTTGACAAGGTATTAAACTCTGCAGGATAAGCGGTATAAGCCACGAATGTTCATCTTCAATCAATGATGGGCGATCCTTCTCCGGCCTGGGGCCAACAATTCCGCTCAGCACACAAATTCAATCAGTTATTTTGTGCACTTTGTTTCTACCTATCTGAAGCAAGGCTTTATTTCACCATCTACATCACGTTACGATTATATTGTCATCGCGGAATGGGAAGTAGGAAATATTGATACCGAGATTTATATGTTTGTAGATTTCACAAGAAAAGGGGCAAGTACAATTAATTTTCGAGAAAAAAATTTTCCCAATTTTAAGCAGTGGCAACTCAATTTTTTACAACTGATTTTTATAATTTTAAAGAATTGCTATCTTCGCAAAAAATTATGTACTTACCAGGGGTGCGTCACCTTTTTAAATGATACGGGATCTGCCCGTTGGCCTATTTGGTTGCATATGCTGCTGGAAACTGATTGGAGAGGAGGTGAGTGTAGTAGAATTGTTAAAGTGGCTAACAATTAAAATAACCTTTTTGGACTACACAGTCAGTGATATGATAATGACCAGTGTTAAAATAATGTCAAAGGTGTAGTCACAATTATTGCGACTAAGGGCCGGACTCCCTCCGCCAAAACTGTCCAGGAATATAAAATTCGAGTGAGAACTTCCGAAAAAAAAGAAACATACTCGTCTTTACCCCCACCCCTCTTTCAGACCCTGACACTAGATCCAGGCCCTTTCAAGCGGCGTAAGTCCCGGGTACTTCTAGCTTTGGCTGCGGTTGGCTGCAGAAAACCCTTTACAAAATTTACCACCTTATTTTCATTGATTTTTGTGCTCTTGTATAAATTATAAAAAATATGCTGAAAAAAAGTTGACGTACCTATATTCAATTGTCGAAGGAAAATTGAGCGACAATACGACATTTTAATTCAACGTGCTGTGGGTGGGCCCGATCTGATCGCTTCGAGGCATGGGGGTTTCCAAACGGTAATTTTCGGAACTGCCACCGTTGCAGTTCCTCGCTGCAAAAACAGTGCATTTTTTTTTTAAAATATTCGAAAAAGCCAGTTTTGGGCAAAAATAGTAAATGTGACCCCTGGGATAACCTTGCCCTCCACAACATTACAAGTTCAACAGTTGTCGCCAAGTGTGATACGCTGCAGGGGCTTAAAGTAAAAAACCAAATTGTCATTACCTATAGTAAACTACAATAATGAGCACAATTCTGAATCTTATCCTGAAGATACGGAAGTACCTCATGACCACGGACCAAGCCATACATGCAGTAACACGGCTACACGTTTGACTACAGTAAATAGAACAGTGACAGAAATGATTGGTGTGTTTGACGATGTTACTTGCTTAGATGAACATAGAATATACGATAAACCAACTGCCATGGTCATGACAAATATAATAAATGATAAAGGCCACGAAAAAAACAGGCAATTGCATTTAACAAAACAACAGGCGAACCGTGTATTCGTTGACCAGGTATAAACTCAGCACGCTAAGCCCCAGTTATATAAGCATCGATACGGTCATCTTCAAATCAACGAGGGCGGACATTCTCCGGCGGGGGCGGCCACAAATCCGCTCAGCACACAAATTCCATCAGTTCTTTTGTGCACTGGTTTCTACTTCTGTAAAGGGCTTAATTTCACCCTCTATATCAGGAATTAAGTACATGATGCACTTTCCCCGACATTTTCGGGGTACAGGAGACGCCATGATTACGTTTACACAGTGTGGTGGACGCGATACAACAGCTGATTAGGCCGTACACACCAGGATTGTCCTTTTTAGCGCTGGTTTTAGAGATCAAAGTTCGTCCGTATATGGTACAGCGGGGAGGAAAGGAAGAGGAAATATGATACGAGTTTTATATTGTGATAGATGTCACAAGAAAGGGCAAGTACAATTAATTTTCGAGAAACACGTGCACATACAAGAGGTGAAAACCCCGCAGAACTGATTTTATTAATTTTAAAGCATTGAGATTGTCTCGCAAAAATGATGTACTTCCCAGGGTGCGTCACTTTTGTTAAAACGATACGGGAATTGCCCGGTGGCCTACATGTGTTGGACAATCATTTAAAACAAAACTAGGCCTGTGCAAAGCCATTATTTTTTATTTTGGTGACAACAAGCTCTTGTTCATTTTACCAATGGACCAGGCTATTGCTTCAGAAAAATGACGAAGACAGATTATTAATATGCAAAATGATTAACAAGCTTTCATATGACTTTCATTTACATAGAAGAATAAAACATTCAGTAACTTATGTTAGCTGCATCATTCAGGTGGCTACCACTGCACTGGATAGAAAAATAGCAAAATAAGATGCTTTTTTGATTCCTAAGTACAGGGCTATGGTTAGAAAATCTAAGTGTATGGGGATGGACATATGGCAAAAACAATTGCCTATTTTAAATGATTAAAATGGCAGTGGTGTAATGGATAGAAAACTGACATTTGGTCAAACAGTGGGTACATTTCAAATATGCAGATGAGATGTCAAATTTAATTCCTCAGGTATATGATCTCTGAAAAAAAGACTAATTGTCTGCGTTAAGTTTTTAAAAATGAATTGCAATTTGCGGTTGTGATTCCTAACATGCTATGGAAAAACATGTTCACAGGAAAGTGATAATAATTTAAAGATTTTGAAATATACAAAGCACTTTTCAGATTTGCCCTTTGGAATTTCAGTGATGTCTCAAGAAAGACAGCACATGGAGAATTTACTTGTAAATGCATTATTTTCAAAAGGGGATTAAGGAAAAGGCCCCCTCAGACATGAATCTTTAGATCATCTTCTTTCCAAAAAGGGGTGGCGGTGGCAACGTCATGTAAGTTTTGAAGATCAAACCCGCATTTGATTCAAGATTGTACATTAAGGTCTTTGTCAACAGTTGTAATTTAAATGATGGTGGGTCCACTGGGCCACAATTTTTTTGTGCCAGAGAGGAAAAGCAGGGACTTTATAATGTCTAATTTTAGACTTATTTCTTTGTTTATGGATTTAATTTTTACACAGAAATATTAGATAAAGGTTCAAATATATAAGCTATAACCTTTCCCCTAGCTACAAAAATTTTTCCTGCATTGAGAATGCCAAGAAATTGTCAAAGTTTCTGCCCTGGGAGCATTCCACACAATTTGGAGTGCAATTTTGAACATCCCTACTATAGCGGGCTTCGGGTGACAATCCCCGTATATTCTCGGGCCCAATGGGGGCGGGGGGGATGCTTTTAAAATACTGTACAATACGGCTCAGTCCGGCTATGCGACAAAGGGTATATATAAAAATCATACTACATTTTGGATCACCGGGAGTGCAGGCCGAGCCGAAAAATTCACCACATCGAGGAAGTTATGTTTGAGAACAAACCTCGTTAGTTGGTTGTTTAAAAAAATCCACATTATACACGGCGATAAATCCGACCACTGAAACAGAACAGAGTAATATCTAAACCCTGCATCATAATGCCACCGGAAACTTCAGCCAAAAAACAAGATCATCATGGTGGATTGCCGTTTTGTCGGCCTCCTACTCTGGTAGTGACTTGATGAAAATAACTTGAATATATGCCCATGCAGTACTCTGTCAGTGGGTTCGGTTATCAATATATTGCGACCCTGCCAGGGGAGGGCAATCACGCATCTTTTTTGGAATGCATGATGGATTGCAGATGACGCAGATAACAAGGAAAAAAAGTGCATTAAAAACACAGCTATTTTGTAGTATGCAATCACCATTTTTGGCACCATTGAAATCGTATTGACTACTACCCCGTTTTTTGGGAGGACGGTTTGCATATCTTCTGACAAAATTCTGAACACAACAATCACTTATAGGAATAACCAACAAGTCGTCATGCTTTTATTCCTAAATTTGAGTTGAATTTTTCATGTCAGTTTCGTGAGAAACGAAGCTTTGTGTGACAGTTTATTATCATTAAACGTTTGTAAATACTACTGGTTTACACAAAGTATGAGGAAAAAAACAGTAAGACTTTGGGTAAATTTTTCAAATTAAAAGACACGTAACTGAAGTAAATATTTGATTTGAAAACATTGTGTTGCTTTTTCTTGAAACAAAAAAAGTTAACCCTTCCAAGAATCTTTTTGCCCAAGCCAACCAAACCCACATCAATATTAATGGTTTACAATGTATTAAATCTTTCTTCACATTTCAAATTTAGGTGCAATTAAAATAGATTTGTTAGACTTTTTTAGGATTTATTGAGCAATCTTCAATTTCCTCCCGTTCTCTAAATGTTAGACACCAGGGCCGGGGACCTCAGCTCGCGCCTTGCGATAAATTGAGCTGACATTACGCAGGAGCCTGGACAGGCTGTACTCTTGGCTGAACGCGCGGCGGTTTCAAAAAACTCTGCAATGATCCCGATAATGATGAAATAAATGGAAAATTTGAAAATGGGAATAACACTGCCAAAGACAAGTCGGAGGAAATCGCGACTACATTTAATTTGATTTATATTGGAAAATGCGGCCGTTCGAGAAGTATTTTGAACGCTAACAGAATGTTTTCTGAGCATTTATTTGTTTTCCATAGCGTCATCTATTTTATTTTCATATTAAAATGCCCTCGTTTTATGCAATGAAAAATGACAATATTCCTGCATTCAGCAAGAAATATCAAATAGCTTTTACTAAGTGATTTTATGACTTAAATGAATCAGACAAAACTTCTGTAAATTGTTGTGATTCAGCGGATATTAATATTTTTTAACATTTTCCTGTTGATTTTGATGTTTTTTTTGTCTTGGCGATTTTACTGTTTTGATTTGTGAAAATATCGATCCTCGGATTAGTGGATATCTTGGACAGTGCGACGACGTTGTGTGTTTGTGTGCTACTTGTACAGCTTGCCTTTCACGACATGGAAGGGATCGGACTTGACAATGGTAGATTAATTAAAATGGTGATCTACTACAGATTTGATGGGCGATACTGCTCTGATAGCCTGGTTTTATTAGTGGTTGTGACACATGAGTTAAAGTCCAAATGTTTTGTACAACCCGGCTTAAGTCCCAGCGATCATCATTGATTGTCAGGCAGGGGGCGGGGACAAGCTAACATACATTTCCCGGCCAAGTCCCAGCTAAACAGCCCGGCTTGCGGGGCAATACTTTTTGTACATGCCCGGCTATGTCCCGGCATATACCCCGCTATGTCCCGGGACCCCCAGGGCCGGGATTGAACTTGACAAGTGCATAATAATGTGCATTTGGTACTTTCTGACCTGCATCATGATGATGAATAAACAAAGGACATGATTGCATGTTTGATATCAATGATACTCATAGTTGAAAAATAAAGGGGCATTTTGTGATCCACAACCTCGTCCCCTGACTTGCCCCAAAAAAGTTGAGATTTTTATATCATCTAAACCGTTAACAATAGACTAGTAAAGGTCTTACATGCAAATTCAGTCGTATCCATAAGAAATTTGCAATATTGTAACTCTGTCTGTAAATGTACAGGAATTATAGCACAGTGGCCAATAGGACTGGGAAACAATCACTTGCTCATATTCATAACACAAAACAAGGTTGGAATCAACTACAATTTTGTGAGTTACTCTTGGCCATAATTTCTTGGACATAACAAACATAACCAACGCGCGCGTTGATCGTTGCATGTACTGCTTCAAGTGCAACACGATGGTGTGCTGTTGTGGCCTGGAAGGGGGCGTACGTTCTATTCTGTCCAAGAAATTATGAGCCAGAGTATTGCTTTTCTACAATTAATAAAACAGAAGGTGCTGGAATCACAAAATGCACTAAAACCACATTGCCAAGATATGGTGATGATTGTGATTGGACCACTTGTTTTAAAATACAGAAAATAATAAACAATTTAGGGATCCAAGCATGTTACAGAGTGGTTCAACACAAATCAACAACTCTCCATCCATGCATCTGTGTATTTTTATCATGTGAGGGCACGGTGGCTAAAGGCCCTAGCGGGATAAAAATATGCATATATTTTGAATGCAGCGTTGTTGTGATGAACCACTCTGTAACATGTTTGAATCCCTTTCAACAACAAAAATCATTATGAAAACTTGAGGCACATAATTATTCTCACTGTAATACTAAATTGTTCCCAGGTCGACAAATTTTTGACCGTAATATATTTTGGCAAAATCGAAAGCAGAACGATAGTTTTTGGCATACGTGTGCATTGCTTTGCAGTATTTTGAAGATTGAGGCATGTAACTGCTTCAGGCATGCCCTTGTCCTGCTGAGCATATAACTCCACATTATCTTTTAACATTTGGTCATTATTGTAATGTGGAGTCATGAATGCAAAATGCTGGCAATTTAACAGAACAATTTTTAAGAAACTTGAACAGCCAACTTTCCTGACTGCACATGAACCAAATTTGAAAAACTACCCAAATAGTAGAAACCCATCATTTTCTGGTAAAACGTCATCACCTACAATCTGCATGGTCTCAAGTAATATGCATGATCAAGAAAAGAGGTAAATTTCATGTATTTGGAGTCATTAGACTTGAGGTTTGATAAGTCACAAAGTAACTTTGCAGGGGTTATTGTGACTTCATATTCAGAAGTACATGATAATGTTAAATGTCAAATATTGAATCACAATTATTGGAAGTTTGGAACTAACTGGTAACTATGCATGCCATGTAGATAGATGTGTAACATGTGTTGTGGTTTTCAATCAGTCTTCCATGATTGACTTTTTAGGGAAACCATGGATTTGATCTAGGGTTGGCAGTAAATGCCACAGAATCCTGGGGTATGTTGCATTCTGCTAATCATGAGTCCACATTATGTCTTTTAACATGTGGTCATTATTGAATGTGGAGTTATGCAATAATACGTGAAGTTACTTTGCAATACCTCAATTTTAAAGATGCCAAATTTCCTCCAAATGTACGATATTTACCTCTTTTCTTGATCTTGCACAACTTTAGACCTTTGCACTAGGAAACCAAATTCCTTGATTGACTTGAGTACATCAACCCAGAAAAGAATTTAGAGGTTACATCTGAGACTTCCACAGCAATCGTTGCTCAAAGTTCTTATCACTGGGGAACAATTCAAGGTGAACTCTGAGTGTTGACCAACACAGCTAGATTGTTTCCTCAGAAACGACTAAGCATTCCCTTAAACTTGTTCAGAATAATCCTTGACCAGTGGGTCATATGGAGTGTACAGGGTACAGGATAGTTGGGTCAAAGTTCATGTAAGGTGATTTGAATTTGTTGCTGATAGCTGCTTTAAATTGATTCTGCTGTCCAAGTAAAGGTTAGTTGCTCAAAATGAGCACTGAGAGATGGGTTCTGGTGTTCAGGGATAGGAGTTCCACGGTCATTTAGGGGTCATTTCCACAGAAATAGATGAGTAGGTTGCTGAAAATGATCCTCAGGGATATAGGAGTTACAAGGTCATTTAGGGGTCATTTCCACAGAAATAGATGGGTACTAGTTGCTGAAAATGATCCTCATGCCAGGAAAAACCACATTCCCAGGAAATTTTGGTATTTGGAGGGAAATTTTTGTCCTTTAAATTTCTTAAATAAAGAAATACATACGAATTGAAGGGAAATTTGAAATCTTGGAGGGAAATTTTGCAATCTGCCTGAAAGGGGCAAAAATAATAATACCTAATTGATTTTCCCATTCTTATTTTAACATCAACATCTTTGATATTTAAAATATATGCCACTCATTGGAAGATTATTTTACTAAGTAAATCTAGAGTAGGCAATTTGAGACTTGCTCATTTGACTGCTAATTATAAAGGATGAAACCAGGCTATCTGGACCATTATTCTGACTTAAAGTGATTATATTAGCCCTGGATTATATGTCTTACATGTCTCGTAAAAAAAAAAACCTCTGTACATATTGATATTTTTGAAGATCAATGAAATTTCCCCACATAAAATGACAACCCATGTACATAATAGTCTGGCTGTTCATTGCAGCTGCTCGCATTTGTTTTCATTTCTGATGCCATGGGAAACTATGCCATTCTGACCTATTTACAAATGACCTGCCATTGTTTTGGGTTAAGTCTAAGGGCTCACTTCTAGGTTCATCACTCTTCAAATGCGCATACATGTATGTGATTGTGTATTACTTATGCTTGCATGTATTACAGTCAGACAATTAGCAGCGCAATAATTTCTATGCAGTGTGTACATTTTTGTCGTCCATGTAATCTGAGCTTTGAGTTGGCTCTTCAATTCTTCTTCATTACCCAATTATAGAAATGCTGCACATTAATACCCCTTGCATTTCAAGCAATTGAGTAGGCATTTATATTATTTGTACTTGGGGGAGCAGTAATTTTCTTTGAATGGGGTTCAATAAAATTAGACTGTTGTTATGTAGGGAGTCATAAGAAAATGATTTTGACCATCCCACCAGCAAAAAGAAAATGACAGCCACTTAAACCAGACAGTGGGCAGAATGTGCTATAGATGGGGTATGATGTGAGGTAATATCTGATGTAAGCATCGTGATTGATCAATCAGATTGCAAGCTCCAGTTAAATTTAAAGGTGCAACGAGAGATTTTGAAGCACCCAAATAGACTAGACACTCAATAGATTTCTTACCATGTGTTTTGCTACAGAAATGTCTTAAAACAGAGAAAAAGGGCGATTTTGATATTTCAATATAAAACATAGGCTGAATTTTGTATTTGCGCCTATTCAAAATTAGAAATTTCACAATTTTTGTCCCAAGGAAACATTTCATTTTTGATGGAAAGCTTTACATCAGGGCAAAAATCAGTACTTTCGATATTTTTAGGGACACCTGATATGGGCATTTCCATGAAAAGGTGGACAGGTCTCAAAAAAATAAAATTGCTTCCAGAATTGAATTTTTATCCTAAATGCATTCCAAATGCATGCAAGTACAAGGGAAAAATATTAAGCAGTTTGGCTATTGTTTACTTTGAAAAAAAAATCTGTTTACCTACAGTACACTCAAATGAGGAAAATAGTGTATTTTTGATGATTTTAGCAATTGGATGTAGAAAAAGAGTTAGAATCAATCTTATTCCAAAACAAATGTGGATTAAGTAAGTATGGCAGTTGGTCTTTGAGAAACAACATGTAAATTGTTTATAACCCAACGTATAATTGTGTCAGTACATGGTTGACCGTTCTTTTGAAGAGTGTAACGCGTGTTACCGAAACGGACTATTATGAATATATTTGTTCATTAATCTGGTTTCCATTGATGCCACTTAATATTTTCCTCCTCCTAGTAAGGTGTCATGTAAAAAACAGTGCACATTATGATAAATTCTTACCCACTACTTCACAGCGAGCTATCAAAAACTGTAGCGCGTGTTACTTGTAACGCGTGTTACCAATGAAACGCGTGTTACCGCATTTGAAACAATGCAACAAAACAGTTGTAAACTGTAATCAGCTTTTAATATTGCAATGTAAAACAAGGGTAGTATTATACTGCATTATTTTAATTCTATTGAGGGCAGCCTCATGTTTTATACCCAGAATACCTCAGGGTTCATTCTAGAGGCACATTATAGCCTTTGATAAAACTTCTGCCTACCGTTCAAATTGTGTCAGCCTGGTTTGATGAACCCAAAATGCAATTTAAGAACAAGTTCATTGCAGTCTCTATCCCAGCTCTGGAGCACAAACACAATATCAAAATAAAATGGACCTACTTCACAACATTACATGGCAAGGACCTGTCGACGGAATCGGATGTTCTCCCAAGCGATTTAAATGGCAGAATGTGAGCTGCTGGAAAAAACGTGGTAAAGATGCTGCAAGCTTTGTAGCTGCTGCATCCAAAATTCCAAAAGTGCAATGTTGAAGAAATAAACAGTTTGATCAATGAGGGGAATGGCAGCCTTGGCTTAGACTATGTGTTTGAGAGTGCTACAGTAATAAAAACATAGCAACATGCATTTCATAGAGATTGTGGTCGGCAAAGCAGTGGCACCCATCACCACAGAACAAGCATATGAGGACGATGATGGGACATATATCATGGAAAGTTGCGATGGAGTTTCCAAAAGATTTTCCAAGTTGCTCAACTGTGATGTGCATGTTCAAGCAAAGTGCATAGACTGCTTGAAACCAATCTAACAACGGTAAATGACATTGAGTACATGTGGGCAATGATTCCGTGTGGAATATGATGGGGAATTATTTCCCTGGTGAAGTGAATATTGGAAGAAGGCGAAGAAGATGGACTTTATTTCAGTTATGCATAGTGCTGGGGAAGAATTGGAATGGCCAACAAAAACATTAATTTATGTTATTTTAGGAAAGCAAAACACATTAGAAAAACATTGGGCAACCAGTGGTAGTAAAACAATCGCGAACCACTACAAAATTCCAGGACCTGCAAATGCTACTGTATTTAAAAACAAAAAGTTGATCTACTTATGTTTTGAATCTACTGATTGATCTGAACTGGTATTGGTGATAATTTCAACATGTTGTTACTCAACAAACTTAAGTCTGATCATTGAGTTTACTAAACATTGATTAGGTTGGTCTTTTTTGACGGACAATTGTAAAAGGGTGTTACCGTAACGCGTGTTAAGACATTTTTTGCCATTTACTAAAAAAATTAACTTGCATTATTGTTAATGTTCTTGTATATAACCTTAGCACTGTACTTGATTTACAGTAGCAAATAACTTTGTTGCACCACTATTAGTTGGGACAAGATAGATGAAATTAAGCTTTTTTTGCTTGTTCCACCGAGCGAAATGTGTGTTACCGAAGTTCGCAGCACTACATAATTCACCAGGAGTAGACCTTTCACCTTTGTATGAACATGGGTATCAAGCCTAGGTGGTATAGGTATTAAAAAGACAAAAGATGGGACACACAAATTCAAATTAATAGTAAAACATCAAGTGGATGGGTCCTCCGTCATCCTACCCCTTTCACATCCTCTAAGCTAAAGGTGGAGCGCTAAAGTGTAAACAAGTGTTACCGTGGAAATGCCCATAATGAAATCTATCCTTGCACCTTAAAGCAAGCATGTCCGTGCGTAGTCAAGTTAGCTGGACAAAACATAACACTGTACAAGAGAACGCCAACGTGATGGCGCTATACCGTATTGCTGCACGTAATCAGGCGGTGCCGGTTGCTAAGCTCAGATTTGCTTTTTGAGTAATAGCCATAGGATCAAAATGTATATGGGGGGGCGATTTGCCAATTCCAAGGAATTAACACTAACATAAAAATGAAAAGGGGGAACCTGTCACTGCCCCACCCCCTGACAATGGGGGAGAATATATTTAAGTTCCAAGTTACATACCAGACTATTAATTACACCTTATTTTTGCGCTTTTGTATTTACAGAACAATTCAAATTCTGTGAACCACCTTGCAGACAACAGTCAAAACACATCACCCTCTTAATTCATTTCTTGTCGTGGAGAACGGAAACACTTGCCAAAAGGAAAGGAGTTGGTATACAGACGCCATCTGCAATAGCTATTGCAGTTGCAGCACGAATGTAAGTGGAATCAGCAATTAAAAATTAAAAGGGGACCTTTAATAACTCAAAGGCATAAATGAAAGAATAACAGAAGAATAAGTTTCTTGTGCCCAATTATAGAAGTGGGAAATGTGTTGCAATATTATTTTTGAGCCGGTCATGCTTTAAGCACTCCAACAAAAAATAAAAATGTGCAAATGTCTTTCGTGTAGAGGTCTATGTGAAGAAGCTTAAAAGTGTGAATTAACAGTTCAAAATCACGTGCAAATAAATGCATCACACAAAAAAATGTCAATTTTGCAGTATATTACTGGCAAACTGTGGGAAAATGAACAAACACTCCATTTCATTTTTTTAAGGGTTACGCAACATTGTCCATTTACAAGACATGTCTAAAAATATTGGAATACAAGCGAGGAAGTAAATGGAAGGAAACCACGCATAACAAGACCGGGTGTAGGTGGGTTGGTCGTGTTTCTGTGAGGCCATGACTGTGAACTTTTTAATTGAACACACTACACATTAAAAGTTGCACTTTAATGGTATGTCATAATCCTATTCTCTATTTTTTTTTTTCGTCTGCAAGAATTTCATAAGGCACATTTAGGGATTACTGTAGTCGTATTTCTGTATGTGGTCCCTGTGGTCAACATGTTACCCTTAATATATTGCATGCCGTATGAGTTTCCGTAAGCGTATAATGATGTAAATGGGTGGAAAGGAGGGGGTGGGTGGGTTGACATGTTGGTTGGACCTGTGTGACTTCATGTGACCTTAGGCCCCTTTCACAAAAAACTGAGACGGCAGACGAAACTTGCGGTTCGGGGACTGTGATGTATTTTTTGAAAGAATGCCCACAAAGCATTATTTCACCGTTCATTTGAAACCGACTTATTTTAGCCTCTATCGATGATTTTCTTCAACTGGTTCTAGCATGTTTTACTGCATCTAGAGCATCGCATTAAAAACTCTGGTTCTTCACAGGGCTATATGAAAACTGAATTATCTGATGAAATGACTTATAGATGCATGGCCCAGGGTCAGGCATGGCTGCACATTTCAATGTCCACTCCAGGGACTCAAGAGATTTAGTGCATTGGTGCTCTTAATTGGTTTAGGAATTGAGATCATGCACCTAATTGGTCATCGGAGCATTGAAGTGATTGTCTCATATAATTATCCATGTGGATGAGGTGCACAAAGCACGTAGGCCAAACTGTAAACAGCTTCAATAACGCTACCATGCAGCCATTGTGGCACAATAATCCCTGTTGCAGTAATGGTTGAATAGATGCTGGGAATTTCAATGGAATGTGGCTTTTGAAATTCACATGGCAAGTGACTGCACATGACGATGCGTGGCAGTATTTGTTTGTAAACAGGTCTTTTGGTGTTAGTGTTTGATGCAATTTTCTAATTTTTGAACTTTCCTTTCTTTAAAGGTCGCCTGTGCACATAAAAGGAGAACTGGAAATTGAACAGATTACACAAACCGGTTTAGCAATAATATTTACTAATGCTGATTCTAAACGGTGTATCATTAAATATCTGGCGGATGTTTAATTATATGGATGTATTATTGCCAAACGGATAAACAGAAACAAATTATTCATCTTAATGTTAAAACCGTAATGGGATACAAGTTTTTGTGTCGTTGCAAGAATGCAGAAGGCACATACGGGGATTACTCTGGCGTACTTTATGTGTGTCTGTGATCTGTGTGTGTATCTGTGTGTCGTCATGTGGTCAAAATGTTAACCTTCATATATTGCATGCCGTAGGTTCCGTAAGGGGTACGGTGATGTTAACGTGGTGGAAAGGGTGGGTGGGGTGACATGTTGGTGACATCATGTGACCCTTAGTGACCTCATGTGACATTCGGCCCCATTCACAAACCGCCGATGGAAGACGACACTCCGCGTTCCGGGGGGGGGGTGGGGAGGCCAGCAAGTATTTTTAAAATTTTCGTTACTGTATATTTAGGGGTACAGCTGGCTTCCAAATTTTCTTTTGATTCCTGTAATAAATTTTGGTGTTAATGAACAGATGTTTTTTCCCTTAGGCAGTGTACGGTATGTCACAGTTTCTTTCAAGTTACAAAATTCCGAATTCATTGCAGAAATCTAAAAAGAGGCATCTCGGATGGCATATGAGGTTAGTGATTCAGATGATATAAAAAATAGAAATTGGTACAAGTGAGTGGGTTGCAGGGTTGGATATAAAATTCCCTCTATAAAATGCTCTTCCACAGAAAAAAATGGGTATTCACTAAAGTTATTCAAATGATCCTTGATGGATGGGTCATTTGATGGGTCAGGGTTAAAAGGTCAAAGGTCATTTGATGTCATTTTGTAAAATAAATGTTCCAAAGAAGCGGATTAGGTCTCTAGGGAACATTTGCACTCATTGTTGGAAAATCAAAGTTTGTTTCTCAACAGAAGTAGTGATATGGGATGTTCCAAGATGTAGTCAAAGGTCAATGAGCGGGTAGTTTTAGTCCATGTAAAAAGCCTTGTTGTTACCACAAAATGGATACATACTTAAGAAGGAAGCTTTATTTAATGCCTAGCATTCATAGCAGTTCATTACGAAACCGGTTAATCACTGGCCAAATGGTGGTCATGCACATCAGTTTCAGGTAGCATTTCATAGTGTGATCTTCTTTGAAAATGAATCTAGAGACGTCCCATTAGACAGTTCTAAGTACAAGATGGCAGTAATAAAGCATTATCTGAGTGAGTGTGGGAACTCAGTTTGTACCCTTTTCCACTTTCGTTTGCATTTCATATGCCTTCTTAAAGTAGTTCAGTCTTTCCCTGCATTGCAGTGCAGTACGTTGCATTGCCAATGTTGCCTCCACCGGGATAGCAGTCTCTGAACATACTGCAATGCAGTACTGACAACCAAAAGTTAAACATTTTAACTTGCGCATTGATAGTGGGTTGCCATCAAGTGGGCAGCAAGAAAGGGATGATATATCGGCAGGCAGCAGCACTGCACTGCATTGCCAGTGGAAGTATAACGGACCTTTACTGCTGTTGATCCTGTCGATTAGTGTATTCTAATGCAATTGTGGATGCAAAACGGGGCAGATTTCAATAAATTTGCCCCTTTCGCATCCCCGCAAGTCATCAGAATAAAATAATCGATGGAGCAACAAGTGGATGGCAATATGATCAAAACAACTTCGACATTGTGTGAATTTTTAAGTTAAAGTTGTCTCCTTTCAGAAAGAAAATTGCAAAGCTTACATGTATTGCCATCTTTAAAAAATGATTGATAGTAATGAACCCTACAAGATTGCATTTGTTTGTTGTGTTTTTGAAACATGAGCTAACAAACCAAGAGCAAAAGAAGTTGTCGCAGTAGGCGTGTATCAAACCTGTTCATGAACAACAGGAATAAGCACGCCTCAGACATGATGTGTTGAAAAGTAGATCAGTCTGGCTAGTACAGAAGTAATCAATTATTAATTTGAGTGAATTTCCATATCAGGGTAGTAAACACATTCAGTCATCTTGGATAATTGCCAATCTATAGCTTGGGTACAGCGAATATCTGATGGAGTGATCCATGACCTTAAATGAACTTGTGTTTTAAAATCCCAACGATCAATACGATATGTAGTGCATTAAACTGTTGTTGTGAGATACATCTATGTGCACTAAGTTTGCTTGATAACCATGTACAATGTTAGCTATGTATATTAGTATAATGTAACTCTTAATTGGCCCCACAACAACAGTGGTTGAGTTTTGTTATCATTGCAACAGATTGTATGTTTGTGTGTGTTTGGATGTGTGTTTATATGTGTTCTTGTGACTTCATTAATCCACTGTATACCAACAAAACACAATTATGTTTTACCATGAACTTAAAAATTGGTAGGATGTTAGACCATCAGTAATCCACTCTACAACAAAATGCAACTACCCATGAACTAACTATAACTTGGTATAGCGAAGACTATCAGTAACCACTCAGCACAAAATGCAACTACCCATGAACTTAGAACTTGGGAGGATGAAGACCATCAGTAATCCACTCTAGCAACAAAATGCAACTAGCCCATGAACGAGAAGTAGAACTCGGTATGATGTAGACCCATCAGTAATCCACTCTAACAAAATGCAACTACCCATGAACTAGAACTTGGTAAGGGATGATAGACCATCAGTAATCCACTCTAGCACAAATGCACTACCCATGAACTTTAACTTGGTATGATGGTAGACCATCAGTAACTCCACTCTAGCAACAAAATGCAACTAACCCATGACCTTAGAACTTGGTAGGATGCTAGACCTAGTAATCCACTTTAGCAACAAAATGCAACTACTCATGACGTAGAACTTGGTAGAGATGGTAGACCATCAGTAATCCATCTACAACAAATAATGCAACTACCCCTGAACTTCTAAACTTGGTAGGATGGTAGAACCATCCTTAAATCCACTCTCAACAAAATGCAACTACCCATGAACGTAGAACTTGGTCAGGATGATAGACCATCAGTAAACCACTCTAGCAACAAAATGCAACTACCCATTGAACTTTTTTAAACTTGGTTAGGATGTAGACCATCAGTAATCCACTCTACAACAAAAATGAACAACTACCCATTTTGAACTAGAACTGTAGGATGATAGACCATCAGTAATCCACTCTAGCAACCAAAACGCAACTATCATGATAGTAGCTTAGAACTGGTAGGATGGTAGACCATCAGTAATCCACTGTTTGTAGGCATCAAAATGCAAGAAATGCAACTACCTTGAACTTAACTTGGTAGACGGTAGACCATCAGTAATCCACTGTCTGTGTTGCTAGCATCAAAATTTGCACTACCTTGAACTTAACTTGGTTTTATGAATGGTAGACCATCAGTAATCCACTAGCAACAAATAGAAACTTACGCCATAACTTGTATGTGAACTGTGAACTTGGTTAGGCAACCTAGGTTAGGATGGTTAGACCATCCGTAATTCCTCTAACAACAAAGCATGCAATAATTACCTGTGACCTTCAAACTTGGCGTAGGAAGTGGTGTAGGCGGTGGTTGACCATCAGTAATCCACTCTTACAACAAAATGCAACAAGTTGCATTCAACGCATGAACTTGTAAACTTGGTAGTTCTAGGGGATAGTTTAGACCATCGAGTAATCATTCATTGACAACCCAGAATGCAACTACCATTGAACTTTTAAAATGTGGTAGGATGGTAGACCATCAGTAATCCATTCTAACACAAAATGCAACTACCCATGAACTTTAGAATTGGTTAGTGAAGGTATCTAGACCATCAGAATCTCACTTCTAGCAACAAAATGACAACCTACTCATGAACTTTAAAATTGGTCGGATGAGCTAGACACCATCAGTATGAGAATTATAACCGATATTGATCTGTATTTTTGAAATCGGGCCGATGATGACTTGTATCGGTTTTTTTATCGCCAAAATTTGTTTTTTTTACCGTATTATTTTTCTATACCGATTAAATTAATATCAAAGAGCGTCAAAACTTGAATTAAAAATTGTTCCAAAATGATGGCCAAACGGTGAAAAAAATTCGAAACTGTGATGAAAAACAATCATTTATATTTTATGACACAAGATGTAGACATGTTGTTCCTAACTTACAATTTCGCCATTTTAGTGGCCCGGTTTACCTAAATCGATCTGTGCTACTTTCTGGCAGCTTCTGGCTGTTTCGAAACGGAAAATGATTATAAAACAAATACACCCCCAAAAAAATCGGAGGAATGAGGAAGCGGAATGAGAACTCATTTTGGAAAAATTTTAAAATCTGTAATCGGGTATTATAACAGATATTAGGGTGTGGTGATCGATTAGGCCAACTAACATCAGTAATCACTCTACAACAAAATGCATACCCCCATGAATTTCTTACACTTTGTGTTAGGGTGTTAGACCATCTGGGTAATCCACTCTAACAACAAAAATGCAACTACCCATGAACTTAGAACTTGGTAGATGGTAGATTAGACATCAGTAATCCACCTCTAGCAACAAACATGCAACTACGTCATGAACTTTAAACTTGGTAGGATGAGTAGACCATCGTAGAGAATAACCGATATGATCTGTATTTTGAAATCGGGCGATTATGACTTGATCGGTATCGCCAAAATTTTGTTTGTTTACGATTTTCTATACCGATTAAATTAATATCAAAGAGGTCAAACTGAATTAAAATTGTTCCAAACTGATGGCAAACGGTGAAAATAAATCGAACGGAAACAATCAATTTAGGATTTTATGTACACAAGAGTGTATCACATGTTGTTCCTAACTTACAAATTTGCCATTTTAAGGTTTACCTAAATCGATCTGCAACTTTCTGGCAGCTCTGGCTGTCGAAAACGGAAATGATAATGCAAAAAATACACCCCAAAAAAAATCGGAATCGGAAATGAACCGATTTTTTTTGGGAAATTTTAAAATCTGTAATCGGTATTTTTATAACAGATATTAGGGTGATCGATTAGGCACTAACCATCAGTAATCCACTCTAACAAAATGTCACTCCCGAACTTAAACTTGGTAGGGTGTTGACCATCGGTAATCAATCTTAACAACAAATTGCAAGGGAGTTTTCCATAACCTTACCCATCTTTGACCACTTTGTCTGCCCCACTTATTGTTTGAAAACTCCCAAAAGCAACTACCCATGAACTTTTTAAACTGGGTAGATTTTAACCACACAGTAATCCCTCCTAGTAATCGAATAGTTTTGCATCTTTTTCTATGTTAACACTTAAGTGACCAAGGGGGGGTGTCCTAGACCCTCCAAATTTGTTTTCCCTCTGCGCTGGCCGCTTGACGCCTGGGTTTTTCGCGCTGAATTTTGTTGTAATTTGTCTGACTTTAAATGCGCTTCTTTTCATACCAAAAAAATTTAAATCGGCCAACTGTTAATGAGTTAATTAGGGAGGGTCCCATGGAACCCCCCCCCCCTGGGCACGAACGGAAGTCAACTGAGATTATAAAAAAATCAAGAACCAAAGCAAATTTTTTAAGAGCACCCCAAATTTCAAAAAATAAAATAAGTAAACAAAATAATAGTAACATTTAAAAAATAAATTAACCCTTTGTGTGCTGAAAACAAACAATTTCATTGTGGACGTTGCTAAAACCGTTACTGTCAAAGTCTAGAGTAGATATCAACATAAATAAGAACTTTTCAAAAGTTTGATGTAAGCCAAGGCTCATTGAATTTTCCTCTTTTTGCCCATTTTTCGCGTGTTTTGAAACAATGTTTTGCCCCAATTTGCAGCCCAAATAACAATTTATTTTATTGCTGATTGGGGGTTGTCTTATGACCCTTCACATGTGGTATAAATTTCGGACAAATTCCCTCGGGAAGTGGTTTCCTGGGGGGGGTCCCATGGAAACCCTCCTTGAAAACCCCTTCGTCACTTAAGTGTTAATGAATGCTATGAGTCATTTGCTATGACAAAATAATGCATTGGTCCCTTAATTTTGGACTGCAAATTCTTGTTTGATTCTCTTGTATTTATGGTTAAGTATTTGGTTTAAAAAAACGATGAATAGGGATGTTTGCCCAAAATCGAATGCCATTATACATGAAAGTTATTTATATTCAACATTGTTTTAATTTCCAGTTAGGTCCAGAGAAGGATGGTTCATCTGGCAAAATTAAAAAAAAATGCGGCATTTTTGGAATTGAGAGTTAGGTCACTGTGCATGAAGGGCAGAGATGCTTATCAAATCCCCAGACAATCGGAAATCAGTACCAGATTGTCAGTGTCAAGGTTCAAAGGGCAAAATAGAGTGAATTCCAGAGTGGTAGAGACTGACTATGGTTTGTATTGCAGATGTACAGCTCTATTTTTTTCACCTACAAAATTGCAATTGATTCATAGACCTGAGGCAAGGGGTGGGGGACACGGGGTGGACCGGTTTACATGCCACTCTGCAGAACTTGTCTGTGGTCACCATTGGGGCGTAGGTTACACAGCGTGGATTGCAGTTATCCACCTGTCTGGAATGGATTAGACATACAAGAGAAGCATTTCATGCAATGTGGCAAGCCCAAAGCCCTACACAGTTGTAAAATCAATTACAAGTATTGGCGCAGCACAGGGCACCAACATATGCATCAGCCATTACACATGTTGTTTGGTTAAGTATTTTTTGCAGAAAAGTAAATGCTTAGTATTAGCATGGTATTGGATGCCAAGGTGTGTATAACAATTCATAGAAAAAAAAATGATATGGATAGGCGTAGGTATTCTTTCAAAAGCTAATATGATAGGTACCTTTTGATCTGGAAATTGGATGATGGTAGGTTTAATTTTACAAATCCTTTTAATTGTCGCTAATTGATATTTCATAAAAGCCATATTTTTAAACACTGCTGATATCGCAGGATTTTTGATACGGGTAATTTTCGATTCTCCTCCGCCTATGCAGGTTTCAATACAGAAATATCATCATGCAAAGTAATATTTATAATGATGCAAAAATGCACAACATGTATTTGGCATTTTTTTAAAATTTGAACAACCAATAGGCAGGAAGAACAGTCATGTAGTTACCACTGGCATCTCATGAGTCGCTGCATCAAGTGTTTATGTGTCATGCAAATACGGTCCACTATTTCTTAATTTTCTAGCTACCCACCCTCCTCCCCTCGAAATCATGATCTCAAATATTATGGCCCAGTCTGTAATCATTGTACAATTTCAATGTGGATAATTCCTAGTGAACTTTTCACCTTGGAAAACTGAGTACGCCATGCATGATGATTATGGCTTAGGCTACATGTTAAGAGATCTGCTAAAGTCTGATGGGTCGATGAGCTTATAAATGTCATCTAACAGCTGTGGAACATAATACACCATATTCACCAAATCTATTCATCTGCACAAAATGTTTGCAAAATTTGCATGGTGTAAATTACTTTGATGAAAATTTTATTTTGCACGTGTGCAAGCATCAACCTTTCATGTCAAAAGTCCAAGTTGCAAACTTGTTAATTGTGATCATCAAATTGATGAAAATTCCAAGATTGCAGAAAGTCAAGATTCGTTAAAATATATGTTTTTTCAGAAGGTCATATTGATGCTACCTTGTTGTTGTCTCATTGACAGTATGCCCTAGATTGACATGGTTATAGCTAACACTGACATGTACGAACATTACCCTAAATATATGGAGACCTAAACCGAAACACATGCTAAAATTTGTCAGGCTTCTGTCAACATCAGTCCAGAAAATATTTGTGCAACCTTAATGTTCATGCTTTCCACTCGGGCAAGAGCAATTAGTATGCAGTTGAGTGTGCACAAATGTTTTAGCTTTAAATGTGTACATACAAAAATTATTTTAAAAAGCACGATACACGTGTAATAATTTTTTGAAGCAAATGAAAACCCCAAATTTTGAGAAAAAAAGAACAATCAAAAACAAAACATTGTTACAGTAAATAGCTTATTTAAAAGTACCTTGATGAAGTTTCAAAGAGAAAGAGGTAATTAAAACAAATTGTTGCAATACAGTTTTTATATTAAAAATTGATAAGATTTGAGAACGTTTATTGCTGAAAAATGTGGATTCTCATCATTGCAATTTGTACAAACATTTCATTCCACAAAATTAACTTGTGCACAGTCAAAGCCTTTGTGTATGTACAATATCCATTGTACAGTCAAATGTCAATACTGTTGAAGGTAATTTGGTATAATTTGACAGCAATTTTAGTTTCATTTTCACATTGGGGAGGTAAATAGTGCTTTTGATATTTTTAGTGCAATTCATCGCTATTGTAATGCAAACAATTACCGCTCACATTAAAATGGTATGTTGGATTCAATTGCAATTTTGGAATTAAAGTATGTTGGTGATGGCCCTTCCTATGAAATGGAGAAAATATATGTTGTAATCAGATGGGGTACCTTTAACCCTAACTGTACCAGTTCCTTGGGTTATATTGAACAGTGTAAAACACCACAGAAGACTTCGCAGTGCTTCATGCATTATTATGCAGAACATGTGCATAGCATGCCCTGGTAAGTCCTTGAGGATCTCAACTGATGCAGTTGGGGTTGATAATGTCTACAGACCTGTAGAGGTATTTGGTCTGTTGCTTTAAGACATGTTTCAGATGCGACTTAGTTTTACTGCCAAAAGTGTAAAATTTGAAGATGCATACAATGAAAAACAACTGTTTCTAGGTTAAAATTTTGTTAGAATCCAAATCTGAAGTAAAAAATGCAAAATGTTCAATGCGTTCCAAGATAACGCATTTTGGGGTATTGCGCAATGCCGAGCCCATAGAACCTATGGTATTTTGCTGAAAATTGCATCTTGCTTTGAAAAAAAAAAAATTACTCAAATATTTTGCAGTTTGACAAAATGTAATTATGTATTCTTGTAGGAATATGTTTTGGGCACAATCGATTAACTTTTCAACAATTCACCCTCTTCGGTTTTTTTTTTCCGCGGGTTCTAGACACGCCAATTTTAGGAAAATTTGGATTCCGCAAATTGAAAAAAAAACAGTCTCAAAGTTTAGACAGGTTTCAAAAAAGTTAATTCCATAACTATGTAGGGACTTGCTTTTGTGGGCCTATAATCGTTTAAATTTTCAAGCCTATAGCTCTTTTAGTTTTCTCGTAATTCCAATGTTATTGAACGACAATTTTTTTTCACGCACTGGAAAAATCAAGGGGTAGGGGAGACGTTTTTGTATTTTTGGAATTATTCCTATACTTGAAAGGAACCAACTTAGGTATCAATTTGAAGCTCATTAATTCTGCATTATTGACAGGTAATCATCACTGTAGACCCTTCCTTTCCATAGATGTGATTGTGCAAAGTTAAATTTTGTTCGAAGTGCTAAATTTTGAATGTCGTTTGTCACGGGACCTGTCAAATTTCAATGGTTCTGTGTGAAAATTAATTAAATCTTATAAACAATACTTGAATCCATAAGTAGTACCTTTAACTGATATATTAACATTATAAAGGGTCATATGTATATTGTAGCCTCTGTAAGTATTCAAAGTTGGTTTTAGGTGAAAATTTTTGTCACCGAAAAAAGTGCGATTTTTTTCTTTTTTCAAATTTGCCACAAAAAATCATATTTTGTAGCAACATGGTGTATGATACAGGGTTTTCAATAAAAATTCATAATCTATGAACAATTTTACCCAAAAATAGACATCCTTTAAAATTTACACTTTAAAAAAAAAAAAAAAAAAAAAAAAATATGGAAAATTTTTTTTCACACTTTGGGGTCAAGGTCATCCAGGGGTCGTTATGGGTTACTTGGCCATGCTTTGACGTATGGATATGAGTTTTGGTATGGTGGTAGGTTAGTCACAACAAGGTCATCAGGGGTCATGCAAGGTCAAATGGGGTAAACTTTGGCGTATCCAGGCGAAACTTGGTGGGTGGGGTCGATTGTTGATGACGAAAATTTTAAAGGTCATGACAAGGTCATCAGGGGGGCATTCAGACAAAGGCACCGCAAACCCGAGGGTCATTCAATCCAGGTGATCGCAAAACACAGGTGATCGCCAAATCCAAGGACCGCCCAGTAAAAATAATCTTAAAAAACCACCGGTCCAGAACTTAGGTAATGGACAGAATGCCCTCTTTGGCCCATATGCCCTTTGGACCTCCAATGACCCTACTTGACCTTACCCCAAAATATCAAAACATCTTCCAAGTTTAAGTTGTATAGCTACCAAACTTGCTCAAGATAACCACTGGCCAAGACCCATGGGCTATATTGACAATTGACCTGCGCATTCCCTAACCATCCCATTGCTGGTTACTTCATCATTGATGCACTCATTCTGGTCTGACATAATAAATGATACTTTCAAACAGCTGCGCTGTGCCATGGTCACCAATTCACTGAGATTTTAAAGGAACTAATGATGATTTTTCTCCTCATTTTGCAGGCGGGTCAGCTGGAGGATCATGATCTGAGTTTGGAGTGTGTCTCTTCAGTGGAGGCTTTCCCTAAGAAGCCGCTGGTGAAAGAAGACCCTGACCTGGAGGTGCCCTTCCCTCAGCTCTGCGGAGAGAGCGTGGAGTTCCTGGGGCATGCCTCTGATGCCATCATCGTGCTGTCCCGCAACTAACAGACTGCTTTACGATACCACATTCGTTTGTTAATGTGAGTATGCTTCAGTACGGTAGCCAAGGATAAATGTGGGGGTGCAGGGAGGGTTGCTCCTCAAAAAAAGCTTCAACAAAAGGTCCACTTTTTGCTGAATTTTTTGATAGAAATGTCCAAAATTGAGAGAAATTTTAACAAGAAAGTCCACTTTCAGTTATCACAATGTTTTTAAAACAAGTCTGAAAAAGGACCATTTCAAGGGTTCAGAGGTCCACTGTTTTTCCCCAAAAAAGGTCCCCTTTTTTGAAAACGGTCCCTTTGTTTGAAAAAATGTCCACTTTTTTGAAGTCCCGCACCCCCCAAAAAAATCCTGCTTACGGCCCTGTCTGTTTGGGGAACTGTAAATGGCCCATATGAGAGATTTGTTAGTTAAGGTAAGGTAATAATGCAATTTTTTAGTTTACATATGTAATAAATTATGTTGAAACAGTCTCAACATTGAGATATTACAATAATTAAGTTTGCCTAACTTAGAAAGACAAAAATGAAAACGGGAACTGATGGGCGCATCAATGTTGCCAATAATCTCACGGCCATAGTGACATTTCGGCCATGCTATGTCATGTCTATAGTTTGGTCCCATGAGGATTGTCAATACAAGTAATTTACTTTAAAGGCACTACAGTGATTTGCTAAAAAATCAAAAATCAACACATTTTTACCTGGGGTACTCCAAATTTTGGCATGGGTAGGGCACATGCCTCCAATAATCACACGGAGGCCAATGTATTTTGAGAAATGGTTTTATTCTGGGTTTGGCATAATCAAGAAGACCTTTCAACATCTTAGGCTGTGCCATGGTTACCAATTTCCTGATATCTTCAAGGAACTAAAGATGATTTTTCTCATCCTTTTGCAGGTCCACTTTTTTGAAAAAAGTCCACTTTTTAAAGTCCCCGCACCCCCCAAAAAATCCTGCGAACGGCCCGGTTTGCGGAACTGTAAATTGGCCCATAGGAGAGAGTTTCTTTAGTTAAAGGGAAGTAATATGCTAATTTTTAGTTTAATATGTAATAAATATTTGAAAACATTCTCAACAGTGATGATTATTACAATAATATTATTTTGCTAATTAAAGCCAAAATTTAAACGGGAACTGATGGGCGCATCCATTTTACCAATCTCACGGCCATAGTGACATTTCGGCCATTGCTATGTCATGTTCTATATTTTGTCCCTGATGAATTGTCAATACAAGTAATTTAACTTTTAAGCACTATAGTGATTTTGCTGAATCATAAATCAACATTTTACTGGGGTAACCCAAATTTGAGCATGAAGACATGCCTCCAAGAATCACGCTGCCAATTATTTTTCGACAAAATCTACGAGATGTGCATATTTGTATACATTTACTGAAATTAATTGTCAAGTTTTAAAAATTCTGCCTCTAAATTTCTAAAGGTAAAAATTGGGATTTTTTTTTCAGAAAAATTGGAGAACATTCTGAAACTGGACCATCTGTGTACAAAAAAATGGCCTAAAAAAAGGAGCCATTGACTTGATTAAACCAAATGGTAAAAATGTCCCATGTTTAATTTGCATCATGTCCCCATATAGTCATTTGTATTGAGTAAATCCTTCTGGAAGAAAAGGTCACAATTCGAACAAGATCAGTTAAGTTGTAGTTGTGTAGAATCTGAAGGATTAATTTAATATGAAAGATGTAAGACTGCCCTATGAGGTCTGATACATACTGAAGGGGAATTCCATGTGACTAAAAATCTATCAGTTGTTTTAGGGAATTCCCCAAATCAAATGAAGTACCTCGTACACTATCATAACAGACAATAATTGCTGCATTACAGCAGAATGCCTGGTGTTATGGCAACGTCTAGTTTTCTGTGACTCATAGTCATACCATCAATGAGGGGAATTACCAAATGCCTCATGCAATATCATAACAAAACAAATTGTGAGTTTTCAATTGCTGTGTTGTATCACAAGAAATGTATTCTTGGTTTGGTGTAATACTGAACTGTGATAGTTTCTACTCTAGTGTATTGTTGAGACTCCCAAAAGTTACAAGTTGAGGGAATTTTCCAATTATAGTTGGAGTAATAATTTCTTGGCCAAATTACTAGGTACGCCTGCTTCCCCGCCAAAACGGCGCACCACTGGGTTGCACGTAGACGCAGTTCATGCAACAAGCAATGCGCGCGTACGCCAGGCCCAAGAAATTATTACTCAAACTATAGTACATAGTTCAGGGAATTTCCCAATTAATGAATGATGTACTTTCAAGGCCTTGCTCTTTCAGTTACATGATTCAGGTAAAATGCATACTTATTTGGTTAATAGGTTGTGAACTTCTGAATTGCAACAAACCATACATTACAAAATCATGGGAATTTCCCACTCCTGCTAATGACCACATTTCCCAGGTCATGGTTTGTCTAATCATGGGTGCAGTACATGTGATTGCTTCCCTGGCTGCCAGTTCAACCTTGGGATGTCACTTGTTCCAGCTTGTTCCATCAATACATTTCCAGATTTTTGACCTTGAATCCTCATTTTGAAATTATTTAATTTCTATACTGTATGGTCAGTTTTGAATCTGATGTATGTGGGCTCTACCAAAACTAGACAATAAGAGGTTTTAAAAATAAAGATGTTATGATTTTTAAGTGAAGCAATATCGTGTCAGCACACGTAAGTATTGAATTTATGAAAACATGCACAAAAAAAATCAAAATTTACAGATGGGATTAGCAACGAATTGAATTGTTGAAGTGATTGATTTTTTTTAAAAAGTGCAATTTTGAAGAAAAGTAGAGATTTCTCAAACAGCATTATTAGAACTCAAAATAGGCTGGAAATGGTATCAAAATGTACACAATCATTATATCTTCATTATTACAGAGCTAGTGTAGGCCTGCTGCCTAGAGTTATAAATCTTGTTTCAAAAAATTGTCTGAATGTCACTGTTTCACATATCTGATTCATTACAAATGTCATAATTTGTATGATATTAGAAGAAAAACAATTGTTTCAAAGTGAAGCCATTGAAGATTTCAATATATGCTACTAGCATAAGTGAGAAAATCAGGAGCCTATTCAAATAGATAATAACTGAAACTTTAATTTGAAGGGGGGTCGGGTTAGTGGGTCTTCCCTCGCTTCACACCACTGTGTTCCCAGGTTCGACCCTCGGTCGGGACTGCCGATTTCATGTGACATGGGGTTTCCACTCATTTACGTCGGACTCGCAGTTTTTCTCCGGGTATTCCGGTTTCCTCTTCTAAAACTGGGCTTTCTTTCCTAACATGTATGATATTAAAGTGTCTGTGTGACACTAAAATGACACGATAGTGTTGATGTGTCATTATATACTAATACCTCCTCCTCAATTTGAAGAATAAAGTCTAATATGTAATGTAAATTGTAATGCAAATATTCATGGTCCACTGCACTAAAATATATAGTTTTGTAGCTACACTACAGAAATATTTTAGATAAGAGGACAAAAACATTTTCACTTAAAATATAACCTGAAAAGCAGAATTTTTTAAAAATAAAAAATGATCTTGTCAAACCTATGACCCCAAGTGTGTATATGAAATCCAGGACACAAATATTATACCAGTACTTAAGATAACAAATTCCCAGGTCTTCCAGAAATGTTAGCTCAGCAGATAAGGCATTTTTCAGATTAAATTGATATGTGAAGTATTATTATTCATAGCTCAGCAAAGGCCCAAATTGATGGGTATCACGGTATGTAAATGTCTAAACTCTCTTTGATAGCCCTGTGTAGGAGGGTGTTTTGTAAACATCAAGAACCAAGATTTAATATTTTGGTCTGTGCAATTATGCTCAACTAGGGTATAAAGTCGTCGACTGGATTAAAAATCTGCTTTTCACCTGTAGGTGTGGATTGTTATTTTATTGGACACGATAACCTTATAATCCCTTAGGATTCTTCTCCTCAGGTGATAATTGGTATTGGGTGTACAAGTATGCAATAGCTGCCATGGAATGTAACTTGTTCAAAATGTTTGGGCTTTATCTTGAAATTTTATGGGATGACATTTGGAAGCAAGTGGTCCATGGGATATGCAAAATTATTTGGATTTACTCATTTAGTGAATTCTTGCAATGAACACAGTCATATTCGCATTCACATGCATGCACGTATGCAGCCACACACACACATGCACACCCTCACACACACACCATACATGCACATCACACACAAAGATACATTCTGAAGACAGTATACTTTGCACTTTTTCTTTTATTTTACAATGAGTAAAAGACACAAGACTGACAAAAAATTAGATATGTCATGATAGAATAGATTACATAATAAGAAATTGAGTGACTCACATGCACAAATAGACAAAAAATAATATCTTGTCTAGTGAAAACAAGACACACTTCAAATTTCAGTTTAAGATAATTTTTAATTTTTTATTCCAGGGCAAATACCGGGGCAAATACTTATCTACAGATGTCACTGAAAAAGTATATTTTCTATAGGAGAAATAATGTTTTGACTTAGAGCAGCCATATTAGTTAGGACATGCTGAGCACAGATCAACATGCATCTGGTCAGTGCTTGAATAGGTGGTCAGACATTTAACCGATATCCTTGCCCGTCTATCCATGCTGAATTTCACATTAGGTCACATTTGACCTTTACGATACTGCATTATCGCAACGTGTACAACATTGGTAATACTAGCGTCAGATTACAGTGAACTTACAGATTTATAAAATGGATTGATATTGATGATATTGGTGATAGTTGTCACAGAAATACATTGTGAGACTTGTGCCTTCTATATCAAATTTCAGCTTTATGCTTTGCTTGTGTATTCACAGAGACTTAATGTCTTTCTTTTAAATTCAGACTAAAGAAAAATAACAGTGCGACTTCAGAGATACTGACATTGCTTGTAACACACCTATTATCTTAGTTAGGCTAAGGAAGGTAGTTGGATGTACCTGTAGAATTAAAATGTGTCGCTTCAAATGCAGACTAGTCTTGGAATAGTTTGACGGCAAAATGGGCCATATTTATAATTAGTCGAAATAAACAACGCTATACCTGAAAGCTAAAATTGGGAACTTGATGGATATTATTGGTAGCCACTCCGGAGTACTACCTTAAGTGGCCAAGTGCTGACGAGGTAACAACCTCTATGTAGCATAATACGGTCTGTCTAATTGGCTCATTACAAGCACAAGAACATGCCTCCTTGAGTCACCATTCTTATTCAGTGGCGTGGTTTATCATGTTCCCAGAAATTTTGATTGGATTAGGTCCAAAGCTCTGCCCATCCATTTACTGGGTAATCGATGGATAGTGCGTGCATCAATTACTTGTGTAGTCGAATATATGACACGCGTAAGCGGCGCTTTATTAACTGCGTACGTTGTGCATTTCGCGTTGGAACTCAAATTCAATTTACGCAGCGTGACTATCACCGCGCGCTGACTTTGGTTGCCTTGGATTGAAACGTTTGTTTTAAGAGGGTGCAATTTATTTAAAATGAATAAAAAGAAGGTGTTAGAATATTTTTGACAAATAAATTGTCTATTAAAAGCAGAAAATTACACACTTCTAAATAAGAATGAGAATGCGCCGGCATCCACCACTCAACATATTGGATGCCCATCCATTATGACACCATCTAAGATGGACAAAACAAAAATCTCATCTTTATTCTCTAAATCAAGTAGTGGGCTTCTATCTCCATATAAACCAAACTACCACCTTTAAAGCGGCTCTATTTGGCTCATTCCATGATTTAACCTCACAGTAACCAATCAAAAATAGTGCTTAGAGTGCTGACAATGTGGAAGTAAATAGGCTGGTAGTGGTCTCAGGACCAAGGACTATACTTTTCCAGACGAAGTCGAGTGATGTCATAGCTTTTATGGCGTGTTAACGTGCACATAACGCTAAGTCAGAGCTGAAATCGCGAGTGTACAAAGTTGGTGTGCTCAATACACGTGCACACTAGCATAACAGAGAGCTTTGTTTACTGGGAAGAAAAAGCTTAAAAGACATGCTATAAAATCAGCCTTTTTTTTGGCTGATCACCAGGAATTTTCACCTCCAACCAGGAAAAATCTGCCTCAAAATCGGTAATTTGTTCCCTTGACAAGTGACCCTTGTTACCCCTCTGTAGCTGCATGAAAGTGATGATATCTCTTAAAGTTTCTAGCCGGACAAAGTAAACCGGCTGATTTTATTGTTGGTTATTATACATAAGGTTAGGCCTACATGATAAATTTAGCCAGTCAGAGACAAGGTAAGAAAAGCTTTAAAGGTACCGGTACCGGTATAGAAAATCTATTTTGATTGGTTACTTTTAAGGATATATCATGTAATGCACCAATCAGAGGTCCTGTTAGAAAGGAAGTAGACCTCAGTGGGTTAAGTGGAATATTTTCACAGGGTTAATTTTTGTTAATTATTGAATAATAAACTGAGCACTTTACATTGTTTTGATTTGGAGGTTTGAACAAGCTAAACATACGAGGCTATCGGTTAAAATATTTCACAGGCTTTTAAATTTATGCCTATTGTGCCAAGTCCCATGCTGATGTTACAGGTTTTCTACCCTAGAAAGACTGCCATGTCATACATTACAAGGTGACGTGACACATTTTCCCTCAACAAGACTGTTTAAAAATTACAAAAATAACAGTACATGAATTTGAATAGAATTAAATCATGTGCAAGGTTTGTCTTTGTTTAAACATTATACACATGAAGCATTTTATTAGTTTTCTCTGAATTTGAACAAAATTCATTCTGTAAAACAAATTATATGACCAGGGGTGCAAAAAATGCGGGAGCTGGGAGCGCCGCCCCGAGGAAATGGTTGAAAGTCTTGTAGGTATCAATGTGAACATTGCATGTTGCTCCTGAGGAAAGAACAATTTTTTGCACCCCTGTATATGACAAGACATGAATGTAAAGATTTAAATCATGCAAAATGTAATGTTTTAATGGATTCACACCGATTCTTTTTTACTACTTTAAGATAAAACAACGTCAGTCATGATTTTAACAAGATTATTCCATTTCATTTATTGAGAAGCATTAAGGAGAAAGTAGGTTTAGACCAGATACCACCATCTTTATTAATAAAATACTTTTGCAGGCTTTTAAATTTATATGCTTGTTGCTTGCCACCAGTATTAAATATAGCCACAAGAAACAATTTGATATACCCAATGAAATACAAAAATCATGGGTCGATTTGTACAATATTTTGGTATAGCATACTTGTATGAGGGGAGATATTGAATACTGCCAGGACTTACCAACCCGTCTACTTAGCTTGTGCATTTTTCCCTTTAAAATGGATTATTTTTTATTGATCTGGTTTTGAGTGCCCATTTTCATGCAATGGAATATAGCATAAGGTGATAATGCTTTTCAAAAGACGTTCAGCATGTACCTTGTATTAGAAAACATATCCCCAGTTATTGTTAACATTTGAAAGCTGTTTGTCATAAAATTTAGGTTATTTCATCAAATTTGTATGACGATTTTATGCAGGGATTGGTCGTCATAAGCCATGTTATTCCATAGATCTTCAAAAGAATAGTTTGGCCATTTATCTAGATTTATTACGCACTCTGTTGTCATTTCATAGAAATTTGAAAACTATACATTCAAAGATTTACTGTATTACTTTACCTTCCTTGTGATTAATGCCCATTTGTATCCTTCGCTAATAAGATGTCATTTGAATTTTGTTTACTATAAACCAGACGTCACAAGATGTATATGTTCAACCTTGGTCACACGACTGCCAGTGTTTGATTTTTGATTTTATCACTCTGAATTCTAAGTTCAATTAATTTATATGATATCCTAGGGAAAAGATAACAATAATGCCAAGTTAAAACACACATATAAGTTAAACAAACATTTCCTTATGGCTGCTCTATATTATGGTCCAAAGTCTTGTGTACTAAACAAATATAAATATAGACTGAAAAAATTGATACTTCCGTAATTGCATTCAATCTATATTTAAAAACACTACATAGTGTCCCCAAAAACTTTACCTTAAAATGCCCCCAATTTCATGTCGATAACCTACCCATGACTTGGTTTTCTAGCTATCTCCCGGGAGGGAACTGAAGGAGTGAGGAAGAGGGAGACAAGACAAATCACAAATTTGGTGGGATTCGGGCCCCCAGCCCCATGACCTGGGATAGCACTCTACTACTCGGTGTCCCGCTGCCCGGCCAGCGAATTTGTGCCCATATGTGTCTTGCTTTGATGACGTCGTCGCTACTGTGTTAATCTCAATTAACAAGTGATTTTTGGTGAGATTTAGCTGTGCTAGTGTTAAATAAACATTTTGGCAAATTATTTATACATACATCAAAATATTAGTATTACTTCCAAACAGCCAACCAACCCCATTGATGTTTATATTTGTTCGAGAAATGAACATGTTTTCAAGGTAGCTGCCTTTGTTTTTTTTCTTGCATTTGCCTTGTTTCACAGCGCTGTCCATGTGACAAGTAAAAAAGACAATCCATTAAATATGTATAAATGATTTTCATTTAAATGTTTATTTAAGACCTAAAGTGGGGGTGGGGATTTTAGGGTAAAGTGTTTTTTTCGCTCCTGTAATACAGAGTGAATGCGGTAAGTATGTATTCGACAATTTGTGTAGATTTAATTATGAAGAATTTTTATTTGAATGTTCTACTTGATTGAATTGCTTTGATCTCAAACCCCCATCTGTAAATTTTGTGCTGATATTTCATTGATCACAAAAACTTTGGATTTGAGAGCTACAACTTGATTTTGTATTCCATAGAGTACGTGAAATTAATAGTGGCTGACCAAAATGGGGCATATTTTCCACTTATACATCCAAACCAACATCTTTTAGCTCTAGAGATTTCACAGGTGTAAATGATAAAATAGTACTTAACTTTCTATGTACATCAAAATTTGACCACTCCCCGTAAAATTTGGGGTTCTTAAAATACAAAATCGCAATTTTTTTACAGATACGAACCGAATTTTGCACTTAAGATTACTAAGGCTATGGGTTCAGATATACAAATCTCAACTTTTTTGAAGTTGCCCCTTTAAAAATCCTCACCTTGTTCAGTCACCATCGCCCATCAAACTCTAGGTTTTTGGTGTCATCGAATAGCTGATTTTTTTCTCATTCATCAACAACATATAGTGGCTGAACTCATCCTATTATCATAATAATAATATGGCTTGTTTACAGTTAACAACACTATTTTACAGTAAATTAATGAGCGTGTTTCAACTTGGGTGGGGTAGACTGAGAGTGTGCAACACGAAAATGCCGACCTTGGTGCTTGTGAACCTATTTTTTTGGCAAAAGTGGGCCTTTGGAACCGATTAAAAAAAAAACTCATGAACGTGGGAAAATGAATTGGACAAAGTCATCTTGTGAAGCTGAAGAACTGAACAAATTTTCCCTAAATTTTAGTGCCATGGAGCTAACATATTTTGTGAGTTTTGTGGAAAATTAGGGGGTCTTAAGAATGAAGTCTAACATGAACATGGTTCTAAAGACAAGTTCAGTCATTCAGTTCAGTTCATTTTAACCTCGCAATAGCATATACCTACATATCAAAATGGGGTGGGAAGGCCAAAAGAGCAAAGCTCGAAAAGGGGCCACCCCATAAAATGTGGGGCCAGACAATACAACAGTACAAAACAAGACAAAGCAAGTGTAAACAATACCAAACAAGACAAGTGAAGGACAGACACATGTTGGCACTAAATTTTTGGATTTTTCAATGGCGGATCCAGGATTTTATAAAAAATGTTACCGTGGGGCCGAAAGGCTTATCTGGTCCAAAATAGCAAAATGGCAGACCTTTGCAGAATTTGCAGAACCACCGAGGGCGCGCGCCCCTGTCTCTCCGCCCCCTCCCTGGATCCGCGGCCTGAGTTAA